>JARHVA010005756.1:760000-805000 GCA_037957365.1 Torreya grandis
TTATGATTGTTTTTATTATCACACCTTAATTTTTCTTATGGTCTATTTATTTTTTCATGATGTAATCTAATTCTAGAATATGTTTGAAATTTAAAAAAATCACATATTTATATATCTAACCCAATGGGGTTGTTACAATTCATCACACCACATCGGATGACAAGGTCATCCCTACCTTTGTCATGTATATTCATACACCTAACTATGGTGATGGATATACCGTTGATGACCCATTTTTAAGAGGTCTTGTTCAGGCCTAAGATGTTGAAATTATTCAATGTCATTCCTCTTTGCTTTAATCTTTTCATATATATTATAGCATTCCATCCTATATAATTACTAATTTTAGCATTTTTCCTCTTGTTCTAAGGGTAGAAATGGTACACACACCTCTATTTTTTGAAGATACTCATAATAGTATGCTTATAGATAATACTATGATTGGTCCATATCACTTTTTTAGATACCAAGATCCCTCTATCCAGCTTATCCTTGAGATGCTTGTGACTACCCTTCAACCTTCTATACATCCCACCCCTCCCTTAACTGAGCCAAATTTAGATCTTATTCCCACACTCTCTCTAGATGAGTCTTTTCCTATTTCTAATCCTATTTCTCTTTCTGTCGATCCTTTCTTAGTCTCTCCATTAGACCCCCCTAATCTATCCACCAACACCACCTTCCCTTGTTGATGGTTTGCTCCCTTTATCGTAGCTTACTCCTTAACCCACAAAATGGGTTGATCATCTATATTATGATATTCATAATGTTTTTAGTCATTGTACTAGAGACTATTCATTACACTAGCCTTCCTCAACTTCCATTTCCACTCCCTCTATTAATATAACTACAAAGTCTACTAACAAGTGTATATGTTGCTTTCACAACATAGATAATCATTCCTCCATGCATTATCATAAGTTTTGATAATATATAAACACCTTATATCCCACCATTTATTATCTCACATAAGATTTTATACCTCCCCTAAAAGTATTGGCTGAGCATCTCCCCAAATATGGAGAGATATATTATCTCTGGTACCAATGTGGTATTCATGATACTCATTGTTGTTGCAATATTCATTAGCATCTCAAGGACCACATCATGACCATTATTAAACCTACTACCTTTCCTAAAATAGTTCACCCTTGTAATAAAAATCCTCCTTTTTCCCCATGGCTCCACCACCTATGATCTATTATCCACCTATGATTCTCTCACCTATGGATCCCCCTTCACTTGTGTCCCTTTCTCTCCTAGTGACTCCTTCACCTGAGGCTCACTCTCCACCAGTGACCCATTAATTTCCCATAGAGTCCATTCCCATTCCTTCTCATGAGCATCCCATACATGATATTCCTTATTAGCATGATCCTTCAAGAATTCCTACATTTTCCATTGAGGATATTATATGCAAGTATTTTCTCAACTTTCCCTAAAGATCGATGAGATTTTAGCTACAATCTAAGTTCAAATTTATAAACACTTATCAGATGTTATGTATAATGTGTGAGGACAAACCTACCATTATTTATGAACACAATCATGACATTCTTTCATTTATTTACTTCTCTTGGATTAGACGTGTGATCCAACTTTATATTTACCTATCTTATATCATTTGACATTGTGTTAAATTCTTAAATATCTTACATGATGAATTTTCTTTCACACTACATGTTTATTATGATGTAATTATTATTCTTATGTTATATTATGGATTATTTTTCATAAATACATACTTCCTCTCTGTGTTCCTTTTCTATGGGCATCTATTTTATTTCATGATTATTTGTTATCTTATCTTTATAAACATGGATAATTATTATTGTGACTTGGTTATACACACCTTGATCAATTTAGTCATTCCTTATTTACCATGTGATCAGTTAGAAAATAATTCATCTCATTATAATCTCCTTTTAATGGTCCACCTTGGATCTTCCTTTATTCCCCTTATTTCCTTTCAAAAACTAAGCACACACATGGTTGATACTTGAGATAACATGTTGGTTGATAGTTAAACCTAAGTGTTCTAGTTACTCATGTCTTTGGATACTTAGATTCCTTTAGCCAAAGCCTAAAGCTCATTCATGTGTATCAATTTATCTCTCATGCTTGGTCATTATAAATCCATATGGAAGAGGAATAATAAAATCCATACAAGTTCAAAATACCAATCATTTAACAAAAGACAATGATCTAAAAGGCAACATTCAAAAATTTCAAAAAGTCAAATCAAACTAAAAGACACAATTCTAAGCACATATCCATTTTATAATAAAATATCAAACTCCATATTATCTTCATGATAGAATCGAGGTCCATTGGGGTGTGGTAAAATAGTAGACTAGAAAATGAGAATAAAACAATCTTTTATTGCTACCTACTTTAACATGCAAGTACCCAATACTTGCAGTAGACTAATGACTCTATAAGGGATCCTAAAGAATGAAGAACATGTTGTGGGAAGTTAGATCCATTTTAATTTTCTTGTTTAAAAAATCCAACATTAGTTTATCTTAGTATCACACTTGTTTTCTTGTATAGCTTTGTGTCTATAGTGAACAAGTATTTTTTGTATATTGATGGTCACTAATCACTTAGTGTATTTCTATGTCCTTTGTATGCCTCATGTTTCCTAAAGTCTTCTCATAATATGTCTATGTTATAATTATTACATTCCCTCTTTCACTCCCTACATTCCTAATATTTCCCCTTGAGAATTTTTTTTCAATGATCACTCCCTCTAGGGATTACATTTGTGAGTTGCAGTGTAAGACCTTGGATAAGACAAAGTTTTCCTAAAAAATTATTAAATTTTCACATTCTCATTCCAAACATCCCCCTTTACCATATTTTATAATTTAAACATTTTTTCCACTTCATTAGTGTTCCCTTTATGAGTTGGAGTATAAGGCCATTGATAGGACCTCGCTTTCCTCACAAAATTTTCCAATACCCAAGTTATAATGAAATCACATGTCAAATTTGAAATAAGTCATGATTCATTATGAGTTGAACATCATTGGAATTATTCACATCTTTATTTAGTATTTTTTATTCTTAATTAATCTTTCATTTTTATATTCTTATTTTTCAATCGCATGTAAGAATCTAATCATTTTTCTGAAGTTTTTCATATTTCCCAACCTTAAATTAGTGTGAGTGATTTAGGTCCATTTTTCTAATTTTATTTCTCTTTTATACTTCCCAATGTGATTTAGTATGATTCATTGAATTAATTGATTTTTTTATACCATTTGTATTTCATGTTCTTTCCATTTTATTATGTTATTTTTTATACTTCCCAACATGATATAGTGTGATTTTATTTGTTTTAATTTGATGCCAATCTTTTTCATGGTTAAAAAACATTTTTGTCCTTTTGTTTACTAATTTTTAGTTTATTATACTTAATCATATTTTGTTATTACACATTTCCCATTGTGAAATAGTGTGTAGTGCTTTTGTTTTTTATTAATTATACTTTTCCAAATTCCTTTCTACCTATTTATTTTTAACCATGCTTGTGTAATACATAATGCTAGAGAAGAAAACATTCCACATATATTTTCCATAGCATATAAAATAAACACAAAATACATGTGATAGAAATAAATATATCCATTCATCAACAAACACAACCAAAATATAACTTATGAGACCAAAATTTGAAATTTAAAATAATATATCTCTATATATCATGTGTTTTATAAAATGGTAAAAAATACAAAAATGCATTGTTATAGCTCTATGGATGGGCTCTATCATGCCTATCTCATGGATTAGCCATGATTCCCCTAGATGACTCAAACTATCCCATCTACACATTGCACTATAATGAGGTGATCTAAGATCTCAACCCTGCTACTTGTCCCTATAGGTTGGCCACCTGGGCCTATACCTATCCTAGTTGAATCATTGTAGCCATGTGTCTAGTTCTCTCATAAACCAAGGCTTACCAAGCTTGAGTCTCTCATGATAATATCCCTACTAGTGGATATAACCCATCCCCACATGTATTTAGCTACCTCATGGCCTCCCCCACTAGTCAAAACTAGCCCAAGTGAGCTAGGATAGACGGTATAATAGGATCATCCAATGTGGTGGGGTATATGGTGCCAACATCCCATCCAAAATGTCATGGTATACTATCATGACTAGGGATCCCCTCCTAATATCTTACATTGTAGGGTTTGGAAAAAAAAACCTAGATAGATATCAAATCACGTATACATCTCAAAATCTATCTATCTACCTATAATTATATACAACTAGTATTTTATCTTAAAGACTAAAATTAAAACATTTCTTACCTATCCTAGTGTCACCAACTACCATCTCACTATATGCATGTCCATTGAGAAAGGTATCTCCATCAGTTTGTCCCTTAAATATATCATCTATAGATCACATACCTATAAGATTAAATCCCACCATCACCACCCATGCATAACATAGGTCTCTCCTAAGAGGTGCCTTTATCAATGATCTCTACCCTAGGATGACTATTGAATCATCTTGCATGACCACCCTCACTTATGCTCAATTATGTTGATGGAATATCTATTGATTATGGGTTTGAGGTGTTCACTACTCCTTCTATTGCGGTGCCTATTATGGTACCTAATG
Source organism: Torreya grandis (assembly GCA_037957365.1). NCBI lineage: Eukaryota > Viridiplantae > Streptophyta > Pinopsida > Cupressales > Taxaceae > Torreya > Torreya grandis. The sequence continues at coordinate 764,639 of JARHVA010005756.1, forward strand.
CAACCCTATATCCACATCCATGCCCTCTCCTCCTCTAGATGTTGACTATCATGCTAGATGAGTCCATGGTCTCACACACCATAACCTGATCACCAATATCTCAACTAATACTCCTCTTCCTCCTCTCTCCCTTATCTATTTAGCATGTTGTACCCAAAATTAGGCACTACTATAGGAACTATTGGGTATAGGACACCAAACTTCCTTAACAAGCATGCCACTAGCTATGACTCTACTCACTAGGTATAGTGGCCCATGATCCATACTCAAGATAACCTTTAAACCATGGTCTCCCAATTGGGCCAAATAATAGTAATATGTGTGTAGGGATACCACACAATATATCCTCATGTGATTGTCTAAAACACTAATATGTGGGGAATGACCTACACTACCTAGTCTTGTCTCTATCTAGTAACCTGAGGTAAAATATCATTGACCACTTAGGGTGACCTAGCTATTTGATGCATCAAGAAACTCTCATTTATCTATCCACTTAGAAACACCATTAAACCCATGGTATTCATCCCTATAGATAGAATCCCATGAATATCGTGCATGATCTAGACCTAGATGATAGACTCAAAATCATAGAGCACCCCTTGATCCAAAATGGACTGGAACATGATTATTGCACACAATCCTACATTGTTATTTGATTGATGACTTAGAACTTGTGATGTCATAATTCCAATCACATCCTTTCAAATATCTAAAATATATGAAATATACACATTGAATATGCTCACCCTTATCCCTAGGTAGATCCTATATGAGCACATCACCTACCTATCTAGTGCTCATCTCTCCACCAAATCATTTGGTGTTCTTATGATCATTAGTGTCCACACTCTAAGAATTAAAAGTAATGCATAGACATCCTTTAGTGTGATACCTACCTCTATGGTATACCCATCCACTACCCATCAAAATGTGTTGGTCAACCATTCCCATACTATGAAGAACATGACAATGAGATCAACACTCAATGAGAAGCATCTCATCTCCATGATACCTATCAGAACCAATGCAACAAATATCTCTATGTCCACATTTTTCAAGCACTATAGAAAATATGGTAACCATGATACATTGATCAATCACCAAAATTTATAGTGCCTCTAAAAAATATCAGACAACAAAAGATGTCTTAGAACTCCATGACATTAATAAACAAAATACATTCTTAAGAATTTCACAAAAATTAACTGGTTTGATTTAGTTTCTTCATTTTCTACTAGATTGACCTAATACAATCTAAATCATCCCTCTTTTATCAGGGATACTATATCAGCCCTATTAAAATTTTAACTAAATTAGCCTCTATAGTAATATGTCAACCCCCATTTCGCCTACTATTACTAAGTCATCCCTATTCATATCTTGAAGTACTAAGTCATCCCACTAGTACTAATTCATCCCTCTTCTTAACCCAACTAAGTCAGTCAACTACTACTATGTCAGCCTACTAGTTTTTCTTGTCTTTTATAGATTAAGATAACCTTGTCAACATTGTTCATCACATGTGATGAATTTTCGACTAATTTCCAAAAATGCATTGGCTAGTTATTGGTTTGACTCCTTTGTACCTAATACCTCATTTGACCTTAATGTCCCTATAAATTTTCTAGGGTTCATTATGGTGCCTAGATTTTGCCTAATAGTCAATTTTCTATAATTTACACAATTTCAAATAAAAATACTCAAAAATTCAAAAGTTTTAGTTGTTTATCTATGTTTCACTTGTTGTGCCTTCTATTCATCCTCCTCATCTCATTTGTCATATTATCAACATCCTATCTCTCGTCTCTCACTAGGTCTATCTGAGCTCTATTTTTCTTAGAATAATAAATAATATGAAATGAATTATTTTTCACCCTATTTATATTACTATTCACAATTATTTACCCTTCAAATATTTACAGTTAGATTTCTTATTTTTTTCATATCTTTATCTCTACTAAATCTTCTTCCAAACCATAAAATGCTCTGTAATCTTGACGTCATAGAGAATATTTTCAACTATTACACGTCCACTTTGTAAAAAAATTGATTTTTCACTCTTTTTTGCTAATCTTTATAGGTTCTCCTAATATTCCTCACATTTGATACCTTCACATTTCTCTCATCTACTTTTTATCTACAGTACTAATTAATTAAAGGTATGTATTTTTAAATTCTATCCTTTCATTTATCTTATTTCTCCTTACTGCACTTTATTCAACTTCAACATTATTTATTGTTATTTTTTTATTGAAGCACCATCTCATGTTTTACCTACATGAAGTGTAATGAGATTCAAGTGGGGAATATGTATACACATAATATTTTAAAAATTTATCAATTACTGACACTATCTATCTTGAAAGAACCTATCAAGTCTCAATTTCTCTGAGTGCATGACTTAATGGGTGCACTAGAAAAGGGGTGGGTAAACAATTTGTGATTCATATGATTGTTTTCCTTTTTTTACACTTTTTATATACACACGTGTCTCCTAAAATCATTCCCCTAATATTTGCCTCCTATTTTGCACCCTCCTCTAGTCATTTACCACCTTCATTAGCCCTTCCCTAACCTAAACCCCTTTTTTATGGTTTATGCTACATAGTCATCCCTATCAACCTTATACTCTTATTGGTAAAGATTTTTAGGGTCTAGGTTGGCTCTTATCAAACCTATTCCCGGACCAAATTTATTTTTATCAATTATGATGCTAGGTCGATTGGGTCAACCTTATTACCCTAAACTTTTAGAAGGAATTAGGGTTAGATATACATATATAAACACATTAATTTTTCCATTTCCAAGAGAAGAGAACAAGAAGTAAGATATATTACACATCTTTTTATCCACCATTCTACTTGAAGAACAAGCTTAGGGTTTCATACTTTCTTTGGAGATATTGATCTTTTCCTGTGGGAGAAGTCTTTTAGATGCATTGATAGGTTGTGTAGCCTAGAGATAATTTATCCTTGTCATCCTTACTTACCACAAAAACCTCTTATAAATCACTTTTTCCAAGGGAGAGATTGATGCTCAGTGGCTTTGTCTTCAAAGTTAAGTATTCCTAACATTGTTCTTCTTTTATAATAATGTATAGATATGCATTTATACTTCTCTTCCAAGCATTATGATTTTGTATACATTGATGTGAGTATATGTATTCTATGAATGTTTAGTTTTAATTTTTATCACCCCCACTTTGTGCCACAAGATTTGGCGAGCACTAGATTAGACTTTTCTTTACTTGTTATTAGTTTAGTGAATATAAAAACATAGAACCTAGTTAAGGTTATTGCATAGTTTTACTTGCATGGAGGCTTTCAAACTCTCCTTAGTGATATTATTATGGTAAGAGATCCCTTGATTAGTTTTATTAGATCCATCTTTTTCAAGACCCTAATTATCTAATGTATCCTCAATCAGAAGTGTAACTAGGATTTATCTTCTCTGAGATAGTATTGACTTATATATCTTCTTCATTTCTTATTGCATTCAGATACTAGTGCCATGTGTCTCTAGTTTCATTAAGGTGGCCCTAATGTAAAATTAGTAGGTTACTGGGAATTAAGGGCCATGATATAAGAATGAAGGTCTAAGACTATGTTTTAGCTAACTCGAGATGCCTATGGTTCACACAAAGGCTAGAAATTTTTTATAAAGGGATATAGGATAGGTATACGACTAAGTTAGGAATAGATTGTCTTAAGTATCACTATTATCACTCAAATACCACTTTTAAGTGGTTAAATCCCCCACCTTTATGCTATAAATCAAGTAAAGTGATATGGCTAGTATAAAAGAAAAAGAAGTGTACCTATACTTACCTAAGAAGTGAAACCTATGTAGCTAAGTCTAAGTATGTGAAGCTAGGTTTGCATATGTGAAACATGATCCAAAACATGATCTAAAATGAAAAATTCATAAATAATTCCTTACTTAAGTGATATCAAAAGTAGGAGACTATGTTGAATAGACATATAACTAAGTAAACTTAAATAAAGACATGGGAAAGAGGAAAGGAATGAATATACCTTATTGGGTACACAAACTAATGTATGAACCTAGTGACAACCTATGTATGTGTGTGTAAATAGTGATAAAATCATTAAATAACTTGGACTGAGATGATAGATTTCTCAATACTCATGTGTTGGTGGCTCAAGAACTCAATCTAGTTTTGACTCCATAATTGTCCACCCCTATTTGTTGGATCATGACTTGTGAATATCTTGGATTGTACTAAAAGCATGTCTAACCCTCTCATGTGGGTGGATCAAAAACTAAATTAGGTTATGAATCCATCATTTTTGACCCATGTATCATAGATGTATCTAAAATTAAGCTGTATAAATTGATAGAAATATCTAATTGGGTATATATAACTATGTATGTCAGCTTCACAACCACTCACATTAGGAAACTCTGGACCTCTCAAGAATGCCAAACACTACAAATGGAGTAAGGCATGAAACAAGTGACAACCTAAAATATGATGTCAAGTGTATACATCATAGAGAATGACATGGAGTTTTCCATTCCATCTGATTAACCTATGTGTAATAAAACATATGGAAATAATTGCCACACACATGCCCACAATTTGATATCTAAGTATGCTAATTTTGGAATAAGTTGTAATAATTGTATCTAATTGTTTTAAATAAATATGGAAATGAACATGGCATGCATTATGCCCCCAATCTAATTAACTATTATGAATCTAAGCTAAACTAGTGTGAATTTGAGTAAAATCTAAGCATAATAGTCAAATTTTTAGACATATCTATGCAAACCTATACTGTACCTATTATACTATTTTGACTAATCCAAACTACCCTAAAATTAGGGCTACTAGATAGTAACACCATGTATTATACAATATCACAATGTGGCACTAGTGTCCCTATATGGGTGCTAATGTTTGTCTAGTCTAAAATCTGTCACTATACTGATTTTTGATTCCATATTTTTTCGTTTGTTTTACCTATGTCTAATTTCCTAAAAATGAGCCTATGTGATGAAAATGTTCTATCAATGCAATGTAGGAGCCTGATCTTGTGACAAAACCCTACGGATGCCCCCTATTTTGATGGTAATTTTTGACCTATGTAAGAAGTGTTCTCAAAATAAATGACTTTGTAAAATGTGTTAGCCAAAGCATATATGATAAATGACTAATAATCCAATACGATGTGAAAACATAAAATTGAAATGTAAGAACATCTAAGCATAAGTATGTGATGTAAAATTTATGCTATGTTTATCATTACACATGGATGTTAAGATATATGGAATCAATGTGTATAAAAAATCTGAATAGCTAAGTAAGGAGATGGGGCATGATGTCCATCACATCACCCAAGTAGGAAGGGTAGATACATGAGGTCCCTCATCACATAAAAAACCAGTGTTTAAAAATAAAAAATAAGTGTCATGGCCATGACGCATAAAATAAAGAATACATACAAAACACATAAGGCATGAAAAATAGGCCAATGGGCCAAAATACAAGGGGCATGGGCACATGTCACTAAATCCTATAAAAGAAGACATACAAAGACATATTAAAATGTCTATATATGTAAGCAACAAGCAAAATAGCTTAGAGACACATAAAAAGACATGTTCAAATGTTCATATACATAATTAGGAAATCACACACATGAGATATGGACATATTTTTAAGGTGTACATGAATATAAGTGGTATAGATACAAATAACAATGGCATATTGAAATACCCTCAAATAGAATAACTATAGATAATGCAATCAACTCAAAATTAGGAAAGATAAAAATTAAAACATGCATGAATGTAGTAAAAATCTATGCAAGAGATATGATATACATATACTGAGTCTAAACTAGTGATAGTCAGCAAAAAATATGTGTATGAGTTACAATGATCAATATCAAGATATATCAATGCAAAAAGTAAAATGTAAATAATGTAAGTATAGAACTTGGTAATATAAATTATGTATAAAATTCCCCAAAATGGGTTGATGTGTAATTAGAACAACCCTCAATCATTGTATATGCCTTGAGTGGGTAGATGATAGAAAGTCTAGATCAATGTAGTGGCCCTAAGTCCTGTAAGCAATCTTCAAGCACTTGACAAGAACAAGTGAATAATGTATGTACGATAAAACCCACTATACTAAGATAGTCGACATATCTAGTGTTTGGAAAATAAAATAAATGTAAACATAATAATGCATATAATCTATAATATTCATGTTTTTTATTAATATTTGAATGTTTTTGTGTTTTGGCATGTTTTAATGTTTTTGTATGTTATGGATATAAGTTATGCACAAGAAAATTAAAATAAACTATGTACAAGTAAAAAGAGAGAATAAATTATGTACAATATGGTAGAAACTATACTAATCGATAAGCCTCATGGGAGGCTCATAATCACTATGACTTGTGTCAAATAAGGAAACTATGATCATACATGCTATGTGAAAGGGAAACTTTTATCCCATAATATGTTTTACTAAGTAATCTATATCTATATTTTCCTATATAGTGGTGTTATAAATTTGTGGTACTGACTATGGTGATTTGTGAAATTTAGGGGTCTTAGGAACCCATATAGAAGAAGATGTAGGTGACATAGCTGCCTTGTGCTGAGAATATTGAGAACCCAATGATATTTATATCAACGTAAACTAAGTAGAGGAAAGTCCTTTAGAATCTGTGACATATATCTGATGCATGGGTCTCTCTAATAATAATCTCCATGGGAGAGTATGTGTATGTGTAAATATTATAGGAGTAGACCTTACATGCACTAGTGGCTATATTGAATTCTATGATGTATGAATAATAACTATAATCTAAGATATAATTGATAATTATGTTATGTATGATAATGATATTATAACTATAATTGGTGATTATGTTGTAACTACTTATGGGATAGGTAAAGGATACTCATATGTGAGACCCTCAACTTTGACCACCTCATTTGCATGAATGTATTTCAATCATATGTACACTATAGATGGGATGGCTTAGGGTTTCTATAACCATGGCCTACCTAATAACATATCAAACATGTCTAGACTAGGTACTTTTAACAACTGAGTGGCTATATGTGTTGGTCCAACCTATAATGGAAGCATAATATCCCCAATGGAACTCTCAATATGAACACTAAAACCACAAGTGACTATGTCTATGAGGAATATATCATACTATGAGTACCCCAAATCCTACAAGAGTGTCATAGTTCACATAATAATGCTTTACCCATTGTCAACCATAACACTCTGGATAGGATGATGATCTATGTATGCTCATATAAAGTGTGCATGCAAATTTGTATAGTCATCAACAATCTCCTACTCTGAGAATGTAATGAGTGGTCTATGTGGAAGTATAATATGGTACATTCCACTAATATTGTGAAATATATGTGACTCCTCTATAATAGTATGATATGAGGCTAGTGGTGGATGTGCCTAAGATGTGTAGTGAGCAACTGATGTTCCCCTTGACTCATTCATTATGTGTTTTGAAAATAGATCTAAGAATATATTTAATGCCTTATTTTTTTTTTAATGTGATTTTTTTGCCTCTATGGGTGTGGCAACATCAATAATATTATCCTCAATCAAATCTTGTATCTTATTCTTTAGGTTTATACATATGTTTGTTGTATGGCCTAGTGCCCTATGATACTCATAAGGTTTTCTCAAAATATAACACCTTAACTTGGAGAGTAAGAATTTTGTGTATAATGGATTACACATCTGTAGTGGAAGAACTAGACATAAGAGGTATATCTATCATTTAAGGTTTTTGAATTATAATTTTAGGTTGTGTTAGCTGAGTTGGCCCTACGATAGGTATAACAACATTATTAGCTGGGGAAGTTAAAGATTGACCATTATTTATTTTTTTGTTCTTCCTAAAGAATAGTGATGAAGTCATCTTGTATATCCACATTTTTGGACACAAAATCTTATAACTTTTGCTTTTTGGTCTCATAAAGTCTATTGGTGAATTCTGCCATTATTGTTTAGAAGGTATGAAAACAAATTTGTGTATGTTTTAAACCTTTAAAGAATGTTAATCTAAGAAAGATTGCAAAAAATAAATATGGAAGCAAATCTGATATTTTCAAACTAAAATTTGAGTGTAAATAGAAAAAGGGTATGTTGATTCCTCTAGGTGTATCATAGTTTCTCTTAGTGTTTAAATAATACTTCTCATTTTAGAATTCAAGAGAATTCATAGCATGAGTAGCAAGTTGTGGTAATCTAGTTACTTGTGATGAAATAGTAGTAAGAAAAGCAAACTGTTCTATAATATTTATATTAGTTGGCAGTTGGGAACCACTTTGGATTTTATCTTTATAAATAAGGAAATGATCTATGCTAATTAAAGTGAATTATGTTCAACTTTAAGCTAAGACTAATCTATGTGGATATTTTTAAATGGAATTTGAACTAAAGTGATCTAGTTAAAAAAATAAGTAAAAGGTAGGGTAGGGAAAAGAACAAAAGTGTTTTTTTTCTTCATCTCAAACATTATGACAAAGTTTAAGTGTTTCCTAGGAATGCACATAAAACCAATTTATGAAGTAAAATAGCTAAATCTCGAATCACAACATATATTAGGTAACCTTATAGGGAAGATAAGACACAATGCAAATAAGAAACATTTTTACTTTAAATATTTATTCCTTTAAGTAGATAGATGGTACACATATAAAAATGTAGAGAGAATAAAATGAAGAAGATTAAGGAACCTTCAATTAACCTATCATATAAACAAGTTAACAATTTCGCATTCAAAAGGTACACACCAAGAATTTAAAAGAACTATTCAAATATAAGATTCAAAATAACAATTGAGAGAGAAACCACATAGAAAATGATGTAAAAAAATTTGGACAATATTTTTAGAAGTCCTTGATTGCATTATTAGCTCAAAAGTATACAAGTTTTGGCTCCAAACTCTCCTTTTACAATAGGAAATTCTCTTTTTATAGAAATAAGGAAGTATGTCAGTCAGTTGCATTAACCTACAAGTATACAAATGTGAAGTATAAATATTCTTTCTATAAAGTTTATAGAATATACTAATTCTTTCCACATGGATTGACCTGTAGGAAATGTAATTATAAAAATTGCATATGCCTTCAGAAAAGAATATTCTATTTAAAAATTTACAGTGTTTCAATGAAAAAGAATACTCTTAACTAACTGGTGGACCCTGTGCTGATGAAGTCCCTTAGTTTTGCTATTGTAGCCTTATTTCCTTTTGATGTTGCTCATCAATAAGTCTCAAATTAATTATATCTTCAAGGAAGAGTTCATCCTCTTTCTCAACTAAGTCTTCAAGGTCCTTTTTATTCCTCTCCAAATCCTCCTTAATGCTCATTGCCTTGATTATCTTTTCTTCTACAATTAGGTTCATATCCATGATCCTACTATTGTCACCCCCAAACCTATCTTAGCTCTTCTTCTTTTCTTCTTGCTTAACCAAAGTGGTCATATACTATAAATCAACATCTTTAATGATCCCCATGGAACTAAGTGTTGTAGGTTGTAAAAATGTGGTCTTAAGGAGCTATTCTATCATATTTAGTAACCCCTTATCATCGTTGAGGAGTATTTCTAATCTCTTAGACCACATTATCAATCCCTAAATTTTATCAATAATGATTCCCATGACTATGTTTATATGGGCAAGGATGATGGTATTGAAACCTGGGATTTTATCCCCTATCAAGATGTTAATTAAATCCTTCATCTTATCTTTTGAACTCTACCATTGAGTAATTAAACCCCTAGTTGATGCATCTTATTGACCTAGAACACCCTATCTTGCCTTTGTTATCTTTAAATAATCAAACATGTCATAAAAGGATGCCTTGAACATGTCTATCATAACATCTAAGATAGAGAGAATAGTTTGCCTCTTTAGATTTTCCTTTTTTTCCTTTAGATTCTCTATTTATTATTTCATACCCTTGATGCTAGTTTGTAGTTTAGCTGATTTAGATTGGGCCAATTGAAGAATATATTATTCAAATATGGGGTCTTACCCAAGATTTTTACCTTACACTAGAGTTAAACCAACAAATGATTCCACCTTCTAAAAGATGAATTCTTCACCAGCAACCATGGTTCTCATTTTAGTCACCCTCTCCAAACCTGTAGTTAATGGATTGAACTAGATTCCAACTAATAATTGATTTATTTGAGGAGGCTTTGAATTCTCTACTTGTGTCTTACTTGAAGTCCCATGAGTAGACATTTGTGTGCCACATTAATCCCCAAGGACAATCATATTTATTTCTTTCTCCTCCTTCATTAAGGCAATTATCCATGGCTTAAGCTCCTCATGAACAATTATATCCACTGACATAGTTAGGGCCCAAGAGTGTTGTAGAGTAGGAACCTTTTGAAAATTGTCGTATATTAACCATTTATGGATAGTTAGTATTTGTAGCACATTTTCTTCACTAAAGACATTGACCTCACTTAAAGGGTAAGTGAAGGTCAGTTTAGGTCTCTTTGTTCCTGTTGGAACCAATACAAGCTCAACCTTTATATTTTATGGGGGAACAAATGGAACTAGGCTCAAGGATAATCCCTTCCCCTTTTCTATCTCTACCTATTCAAATTAGGGTTGAGGTTATTCTATTTGAATATCTTCTTCATCAAACTGATAAGTAGTGGAAAACATCTGTAATGCATCTTTCACTATCTCACCCAGGTCTAATGCTAACACATCAATGTAATCAATTAGAGATCATGGTTCATTGGGATGGGATAAAGATGATGTCCCATCCCCAAGTCTCCTTTATTTAGGCTTATGCTTAACTTATACTTATATCTTTGGGAATTCCACTTATGATTGGGATTGCATGGGAGCAGGTTGAGACGATTGACCCCCTAGCAAGTGGTGTTGCCTCAGACTAAGTTGCCAAATATCATCACTTCTGATGACACATTTATTTAACCTATCCAATACTATTATGAGGTATGAAACCTTTGTGTATATTGAGTCATAAACTATTGGATGATGATCATATGTCAAATTTATTTGTTTATCCTTTAAATGTTTCCAAACTCTGTCATTGGGGTCCCACTTTCTCAACTCATCATGTTACAATTTCAAAGAGGTTCTATGTCTAGTAATATCTTAAATGTTTTCCTAATGATAGAATATGGTTTTTCCAATAGCCAATGGTGGAGGATGAAATAATCCTTGCGTTTTGCTTCTAAAAAACCCATTAATACCATTGCATGTTTGGAATATAAATTCCTGCTTAGCTAATTTGTCTGAAACATGGACTGACAGTCTTAGTGGAGTGCATTGTGTTCCCTTAATCATGATGATTATGTAGTCTAGATAAAATATGAAGTCTCTAATAGACTTAATGGAATTCTTAGACAATGGGATAAATCTTGCCATTGGCCATCCTATTAGAGTCTCATTCAAGGCATGATAGATGCAATTATAGATAAATTAGATATGGTCCCTATACTTAAAGACATGTAAATGCAGTTTTGAATCAAACTAGGACACTATCTGTGTATTTTCAATAGTCCATCCCTTAAAGTTAGGGATATTAATTATGGAAAGTAGGGCATCCAAGAGATAATACATCATAAAGAAGTTTTTACAAGACCCTTTCTTGATTGTTAGGATCTTCCTACATAAACATGTGCTGATAAGTTCACCTATGGGATGGGTGAGCTCTTTCTCAACCATAAAGTACACCAGGGGTACCCACATGCTATCAACATAGGTGGTAGTGGTGTTTCCACATAGCCTATTCATCAAGGTCATTATTATCCTAATTCTAAGAATGGGAATGTTTCTATTGAAGTCAAAAATTACATGGTTTCTAGAATATAACTATGGGATCAGGATGGCTTTGAAGTCATTATTCTTGGCCCGTTCATTGAGTGGGGGTATATCTAATTGGGGCTTTTGTAAATTATAATAGCTATAAAAATCAATGGGAGACACATATGCAAGGCATTTATGAGTGCATTCATTGATGAGCATACCCTTTTTAATTTTACATTCTTTAAAAATAGGGAGGACATATTTACAATGAAGTACCTCTTGTTTTACTACTATGTGGTGAAGGCTCACCATTTGTACTACAACAAAGTCATAATATCTTGACTTAAAGGATGTAATATTCTCATCCTCTTTTATTATTGGCTGTAATTCTTCACTTATCCAAAAGATCTTGGACCAATTATTGTCTCTAGTGATTAATGTCACAACATCAAATATTGTGTCTTTAAAGACCCTTCCAAATCTATGGTTAAGTAGAGCTCTGTGTCATGTCTATGTTGCTTTCGTGCCTCCATGACTTTAAGCTTGATTAGAATTTTTACATGTTGTCTATACTTTGCCTCTAGATTAGTTTTCACTTGTTCATATAGTAATTAGACTCTCTTTGACTCAGTTATGATCAATTTATGATTGAATTAGGATTTTGTAGATGCTTAGGGTTTTTTATGGTCCTTTCAAGATTTAATGATGCTGAATTTTTTACTTGAGTGAATTTCTTCCTTGGATTTGATTTGAACTTTGTAATTTATATCTTTTATTTTTGCACCCATAAAATCTCTAGTTTTGTCATTTTTTGCTTAGGTGGTGTCTATGTGGCACTAGTTGGTACTTTTCATAGCATTTTGTCCATTAATATTCCAAAATTGACCATTAGTTTTTGAAAATTCCATCTCATCTCATTCTATTAGATCATATTACATAGATCAACATTGCTCATTGATCTTGATCGCAAGATTTAAACACTATTGGTTGTTGTTTGTATTAACATCCATGGTTACCCCATTTACCAATCCCTTGGGTATTCTTGATCTCTAAAATTTTTCATCTCCATCATTTGGCACACATTTTCCACATGGTGATCCCTCAGGCATTTGGAATCTTTGTTGAATATTCCACATAGATCCCCCTTTATTTGATCATCTCACTTCAATCTCATACGAGTTATCGATCCTAGAAGGGTGAATGATGTTTAAGTTAGCATTAGAACTTATAAGAACTTAGGATAAAGAATTTAGGTTATGTTTTATTTCATGTTGATAAAAATGATATAAACCATAGGCTAAAGTACATAAGATAGGTTTATATCATGATAAATGGGGACCATTAATAATAGAAGGACTGAGTAAAATGCTTTTTTTAACCTAAGGTTTTACTGTAATAATAAATATGATAAAAATTTAGGGTAAAAAATTATAAGATAAATTTTTAGCAATGGGACCTTGCATTTGTTAGGTTAAGTCTCTATAATAGACCCAAATAAGATAATGGGACACATGGGGACGAAACATGATATTTTAGGCCAAAGTTTAGTCAAATGTTTAGAAACATGACCACACTTTAGGATAAATTTTTAGCTAGGTTTATCATGTTTTTAATCGATACCATACACATTTGGACCTAAATTATGATGGGCTAAATGTTAAATGAAGGCAATTTTATCATTGAAGCACAAAATTTTAAACACGCTTATTCTCAAAATGGGTCTCCATTGATCCTGCAACACAAACAATGAACTTTAGAAATACTTAACATGTTCATTCATCTAAATGAGATTGGTTCCTAAGATTAAATTTGGTGGTCTCATGGATGTCAATGATGGCTTCATAGATGTCAATTGATGGTCACAAGAATGTCAAATTTAAGCTCATATAATTATTCATATGGGATAAAATTTGATGATCTCACAGAAATCAATTATGGCCTCATAGATGTCATTTGACATTCATGAGAATGTCAAATTTAATATCACATAATTAACCATAAGGACTGAAATTTTTTTGGCCTCGTAGATGTCATTTGACGTTAGTGAGAACTTCAATTTTAAGCTTGTGAACAGTAGTTCCCATACGAGCTTTGAATTTATACACATTACCCTATTGATTTCTCTTGAGTAAATGTGAATCATTGATTATGATCTAAGTGGATAGTCACAATTGGTCTTTATCATTTTAATACTATGTTCACTCTATTGGATCAATTTTGTATGAGTAGCCATGGGCCATTGATCCTACAAAGAAGCACATGACTTAAATTAGGGATCAAAAATGTATAAGACTTAGATTAAAGTCTTAATACTAAGGTCTATTTCACATTAATAATCATGGGGCCTTAGGAATAATTCACTAGTCTAAGTTTGTGACAATGGAGACCATGAATAATAAAGTTGAACAAGCTAAGAACACAGTAAAAGGACCCTATAAACACAAAGTTAGACCATGCTAAAAGGGAATAAAGGGATCAGGATATAAAGAGTACCAAGCATATAATTTTTAGGCTAGGGTTTGGTAATATTGAAAAACATGATGAAGCCTTAGTGTATAAATTAATATTAAGTCTTTATCATTTTAAAAGTGTTCCCACCAATTTTGCTCCTGCTAATTTTGAATTTAAATCAAAGCATCTACGTTAGGTTTTCTGGATGAGAGTTTCAATAATATTGAATATATATTTAACTTGGATTTCCATAGGCCCAAGGATATAAAAATCCAAACTATTCTATTTAATGAGGGTTCCACTAAACATGTAACTTGAAACATGAAGATCAATGTTAGCAATATTAGGCAAAGCTGAAGCAGAACTATGAATAGATAAACTAACTATGACATGGTGTGGATGATATTTAAATATGGATGATGTGAAAACATATTAATAACATTTATAATTAAGAAAATTTATAGTTTTAAGATACAAATTACACAATTTAACACATGGATCCCCAATTTTCAAAAATAGGGAGTATGTTGACCTCAACAGGATACAAACCCTAAGAGTATCTAGGGTTCAGTTTTTTTAATTAAGGTTATTCTGTAAAAAGTTAAATTATCTTTAAATAAAGGAAACCTTAATGTGATATTGATTTAATGAGTTATTTTATGCAAAAAATAAAATAAAAATATAAGTTTGTAATCGTAATTTAGTGCACAAAAAATTTGATAAGGCAAATTAGGGTTTTAAGCAATATTCAAAGTAAGTTGAGTTCAACAAATGTTTTAACCTTTTATGGTTTTACTACTGTAAATAATATTTTTGATTAAAGGTATAATTAGTCTAAATTAATGAAATACTATATAATAAATAACCACTTATTTGACTTTCTAAAAATAGTAACAAATATGTGCAAATAAAGACTTATTTGGAAAACACCTAACATGGAAGATCTGAGTTCTAAAAATTGGGATATGAAAGGGTCTTAGGTTTGTCAATAAGATTCTTGTGTCAAATCATCTCTTAGATTATAACTCCACACTTGGACAATAATTCCATATGGCTCTAGTGTCTTAAAAATTTTAGTGTTATCCTTTGTGTAGGATTGTTCCTAAATTTTGAGTGCACATGCACATGTGTTTCTAAGTTTCATTCCTATACGCACAAAGTCTAAAACTATATATTTTAATTTAAATAGATGATTGTTTATTAAAAACCTAATCTCCCTTTAAAATAAGGAATGAGCTAAAAATGTGTATCTATTAGTAGGATATGGTGGACATCCTCAACACCCCACTTTGAAGAGAGTTGGCTATATACCAATACTCTGAGGAGGGATAAAATTAAATGTAATTATCCCAACCTAAGTGATGGTGTAATTACAAGTGATGCTATAATGATAGTGGTATTGAGTTCCTTGAGTGTTCTTGAGATTGTAAATCTTGAAAATATGGGCTTAGGGCAGTTGTAGATGGTATAATGTAGAAGTAAGGAAGAATAGGGATTAATAACCTTGATTTTATATGACTTGTTTCATGTTTTAATAGGTTTTTTGGATATAATTTCCATCTAGTGGATAAAGGTCTAGAATTCATATATTTATAATGTTCTGTAGCTTATGAATATAATAAAATATGCTTAGGCTAACCTTAGAAGGGTTTAACTTTTGAAAATTTATCTATTTGGGAGAGTTAAGAAAAAGGATATTAGTGTCATGTGGTGGACACTAGCACCATGTGGCTCTAGTGTCTTTAATGTGGTGCTAATGTCCAAATGGAAAGTTATTAGGCATGAATAGACAACATCTAGGAATGAAGGTTTAATATTATGTTTTAGCTAACTAGGGATACATGTGGTTCGTACAAAGGCTGGAAAAGTATGATAAAAGGCTCTAAGATAGGTTTAAGGATAAGCTAAGAATAGGTTGTCTCAAATAGCACTCTTAGCACTCAAATACCAATTTTAGGTGATTATAATCACCATCAAAGTTTATTGATCATTGCAAGAATATATGAAACATGTACTCCAAGGCAACAAAAATTGTGTTCTATTAGAATGAAAATATTGATGGGAAATTGTTTTATATTGTATTGTATTCCATTTATAAACTTTATAAATTCTCTTAATATGATTAATCCATTGCTTAGAACTAAATCAAAGGTTGAAAACTTATTCAACTGTTGCTAGCAAAGTTAGAGGCCATTAAAAGCTAGAATTATTATAGTTTACCTATAATATCTATAAAACTATTAAGTGTATAAGAATACTATGAACCCTATATTTTGACCTACCTTTTGGTTCTATGTGTGTTCACTTCTTTGACCTTGAACAACAATATATTTTTCCTATTTATTTCATCACAACCTATATTATGTTTGACTAACCATAGTATTCATTTTAAAATAGGTTAGCATTTTGGATTGGATAAACCCAGACCACTCCCCTATAAATGGTTGAGAATTTTTTTGCTCCAATACTCTCAAGAGGGCTCAAACTATATGTAGTTCTTCCACTTAGGTGTGTGTCTGTTTAAAATCATGAACACTCCAGAATGTAGTTCTATCTTTAAATATTTTATAATTGGCACCATAAAAATTTGACATTTTGAATTTAAAATTTTATATATAGACTAATTTAGAGCTGATATTTGAATATTTTAGATTTGACTATATGTTTTGATAATTTTCCAATAAAATGTTAGGTCTTCCAAGTGATACTCAAGTTAATAGTAACCTCAGAAGTGATTCGTACAAATACATGACTCTTAATCAATTCCATGCTATGATCAAACCATGAAATGTGTATATAAAAACCTAATGGAGACTTAACATTTTTAAAAATATCCAATTAGGTCTCCTGGAAACTATCGATAGAGGAAGAGACTTATGGTAAATGAAATTGTCCTAGTTTCCCTGTAATGTCTTGGAATTGAAAAGCAAGGAAATGAAATATAGAGAATGTTTGTTCATGATTATAAATTTGTTAATTTACATAACAAAATGATCTTGAATAAATATGTATAATAAATATAATTTTTAAGACTATATATGGGTAGATTAAAAGAGGGAAAGTGTGCTCAAGCATAAGGTATGTGCGCTTATCCAAGTATGCCAAAATTAATGTTCAAAATGTTCCAAATACCAAATTAGGTGTCTACATATTCCCCCATATTAATATAGCATTGAAAAACATAAATTTAAAGGATAAATTAAGTATTTGGTACTTATGATAACCATGTTTAGTGTTGATGGGTAAATTTGTAATGTGTCATTTTATTCATATACAGTTTTCAATAAACTTGTATAAAACAATGTCCTCTCATAATAAGGTATAAATAATAATCTATATCATTAAAAAATCTTAAAATTTAAAATTTAATGATTGAATACAATTAATGGTATGTGAACTAGGTTATCACATGTTAATATTTATTGGAGAATATAATGGTACAAACCTTCCCTAAGGAGATTCAACTTCTTAAAATACAAGTTAAGAAGTGAAAATTCCCTAAATATCACTAGAGAAGATAATGTTAGGAGTTGAGTGATATATTAACCTTAACCATACTAAATTGAGTGTTAAAATAATTCTTTGTGCAACCCCAAAATCACATTTGTATATAAAAATGGAATAGTGAATCAAGTTTATATGTAAAATTGAAACCCTAGATCAGGTTGATATATAAACATGGGGTAGATGTAGTATAATGGGGGACAAAAGGATGGATATATATTGACACTTTTTTCTTAAAAATAACAATATTTGAGCTTGGAGAGAATGTAAGAGACACTTCAAAAAATAATTTAATAATGACATAACAACATGAATTGTGGAATTTTGAAATTAGTTTCTAAATATATAACCTTTTTTCAATACCTAGATGATAAAAAAATATGAAATAGATGCATTTATGACAATAGGTTTTTCATTTTTATGAAAATATAAGGAGATTACATATGTACTGATACCGTTTTTTCAAGTAAATGAATAAATAATTATATTAAACTTCATATATGGATAGGTGAAATGTATAGGATTGTTGAGAATATTTTTTATTATATATATAATTTTTAAATAATTTTACAAGTCAAAATAATTGAAAAATTGAAACAACAAGTGTATGAACACAACATTTTGACCTTAACTTCATGAAAATCATGTTTTTTAAAAGCATAGTTGACAATGTGTAGGTTGTTGAGATATAGCTTTTATAAATGTTTGATTAATATTCAAAAAGTAATAAGAGAATTTTTAATGATATGTATATAGTCCATAATGAGGTGCATTATGTATAAATTAAGTAATAATTATAAATAATATTCTATCAATATATATATATATATATATATATATTAAAACTACAGTTTCCCCTATAGAAACCCACATATTTTTTTAAAAATAATAATATCTACCTGATTGGATGTGTTAAAAAAGATGAAATAAAACTTCTAAATTTGATGTAAATCAAATTAGCTAGTTCATGGCAGGGTTTGGACTAGGTTTGGGACTCCCAAGCCTAAAACTGAGGCAATTATGAAGGGAACGTGAAAAACAATTTTTTTAAAAAATTATAAAGGGCGTACACCCTTTGTAAACAAACTTTTCACACTATTAATTATTTTTGCCAAATTTTTGTGGATCAAAAAGGGAATGTGTGCTTTGAAAAGAATGCACACCCTTTTTGATTCACAAATTTCTCTTAAATTTGTGATGAAATTTATTCATTTTTAGTTTTTTACAAACTATAAGTTGGTTTTTTCGGTAGTAAATATGCAAATTTGGTAAATTCTCAATTCACTTTATTTAAATTACTATGTATTCTTCAATTTTAAATGTACAAGTGATATATTTTAGTAAATATAAATAATGGGGTTGGGAAGTTGTCATAAAACACCAATCAAAGAGCTAACAAATGATAAAATTGAAGAGAAGAGAGAAAAAGAAAGAAAAAGACAAACATATAGGAGAGAATCCATAAGGGCTTCTAGGAAAGGTGAAGGTTCTTCCTCCACACCAAGTAATATTTCAAATGAGAATAACATGCTAAATTCTATAAAATTTAGTTTATATATGTCTTCAAACGAGATAAGTTAACTCAATCAATCTTTATTGAATGATAAAATTCAAAATGTAGAGTATATAAGTAATGAATTTTTAATGAGTTATGAAACATATGGACACAAAATTTAATGAAACATCAATTCATAATTAAGTTTTTGAGTATGATGATAATCAACGTCAGGTAATCACCCCAAATCATGTGTCTCCTAATGAAGAGTAATTAAATTCACCTGTAGGTTATAATGTAGATAGTAAACCCTATACTATCTCTACTACAGTTGAAGTGGTAACACCATTAAAACAAAATACAGATCCTACACCCACACTTCCAAGGATAATAAGATGAACACCAAGGTATTTGGTTGAAATATATGAGAAAATAATAGAATCTAAAGAAGGTAAAATGTCAAAAAGATCATTTCAATGTCATGCTCAACACGTATGGGACCATGCATTTGATAATAAAACCCATACAAAATGATGTCAAATATTTGTTCAATTAATAAAAATGCAAAGAATGTGACTTTTGATGCATAATTTATAGTTTATAACATTTAACATGGAGGGAAGAAATAGTACAATAGTAAAGAATCTATATAATGCATTTAAGGCAATAGGCAATAAAAGTGGGAAATAAGATAGTAATGTGGAAAGATGAGTAATAATGGAATCTATAGTGAGTAAATTAACATCTAAATCTTGAATTCTTTGTGAAACAAGTAAATCCTTGAACTTAAATATAAAAACTCTAATAAATTCTATAAAAAGAAGAACAAATCTTGATGACCCTTCACTCATGGATTCTTGGGCATTAAGTGGTAGACTCTCACAAAAAGGAAAGGTATTAATTTAAGGAACAAGACATTTGATTTAAATTTTTGGCATGACAACACAAAGGTCTCATCTAATGTTAAAGATGTTTTTAAAATAAGAAAAGGCTCAAAAAACCATGGGTCACACGCAAAAGAGTTCTTAAACATGACCCAAATAGAAAATTATATTTTTTTAATTGAAACATTTAATGGCCAATTTATAATTATCCAAAGGTCATTTGAGATGTGTAATCCTTTATATGTTAAAATTAATCAAGCACACACCACATGCTATTGTAGGGTACGTATTGAATTTTCTATGCATTTTGATGTTTCTTGTCATATACATTATACTTTACATAATGAAGACATTTTTCATGAATGTATGGTGTCTTCCCCACGTAATACATAATTAAAATTAATCCAAAGTCTTTTTATCAAATACTTGAGATATTTTTTTCTGCCAAGCAATGCTTATATGGAACATGTAACAGTTGTCATGGTTTGTCAAATTTGATGATCTGTATACATGAAAAAATTTCATGTGAATTTGAAAAGAAACTAATTGATTATAAGAAGTATAAATTTGTAAAGTATGTGTTAAAATATGAAAAATATTAATCAATATGTGATCTAGTTATGACAAAAGTTTCTATATTTGATTTCATGTTTGAATTCAAGAAGAATATTATCTACTAATATGCAAGACAAACACATAAATCAAAATGGTTAGATAATAAATTCAAGGTATGTAAGGAAAAATTCCCAATTGGCACCATTATTTTAGTTGTGGAATTTGCTAGGAACTACAAACTACAACCACAAAATGAGGTTCAATCCCAATACTATGATTCAATTTAAGTTAGATTTTTTTTTTCATATTACATTAAGACACGCACCTAATAGAATATCTGACAATATAAATATTTTGAGGGAGAACCACTTTTATATGAGAAATGATAGATCATATTCTCTAGAGTTTGTCCAAATTTGTTTTCAGATATTTTATTAAGTATGAATGCAAGAGAAATCATATTTGATACACACTACATCTGGTCAACAATTGTGTGTGTGTGTGTGTGTGTGTGTGTGTGTGTGTGTGTGTGTCTATATATATATATATATATATATATATATATATAATTTTAAATTTTTATCAAATAATGATTCTTTCTATCTTGTAGGAACCCATTGAGTCTCAATATCTCTGAGTGCATGGCCTAAGGGGTGCACTAGGAAAGGGGTTGGAAGACCATTGGTGATTCATAGGATTGCTGTCCCTTATTGTCACTTGTTACCAATCCAACCAGCTCCTTAAACCTTACCATAAGATATTAGTCCTCTTTTTCACACTCTATTAGTCATTTACCACCTTTCGTACCTATTTTTCTAACTTAAAATCCCTTTTGGTAGTTTAAGTGACTAGGTCAACTAGGTTGACTTGTATCTTACTGGTGAGACTTGCTTAGGGTCTAGCTCAACTCTTGGCTAACCTAGCCTATGACGTAGTTTTTTTTTTTTTCAATAATAATACTAGGTACACTAAGAGAACCCTATGTACCAAAACTTATAGAAGGGTTTAGGGTTAAATCCACCTATATAAACACATACATTTCATCATTATTAGAGAGGCATCAAGAGTTATTATTCATTTATTCATCTTTACAATCTACTCTTCTACCATTATACTTGAGGAGTTTTTAATTAAGGTTTGTACTTGAATAATATAGTCTTATTGAGAAGTTTTGGATGCTTTGGTATTTCTTAGTGTTCCTTACAAACCAATAAAACCTCTTGTGAATCACCTTTTGCCAAGGGAGAGATTGATTCTCGATGGGTTCATCTTTCAGGTAAGTATTTTCTAAATTTAATCCTCTTTAATATATAGAAGTAGGATAAGTAATGGCTTTTGAATAGTAATACTATTCTTATCCATATAATAAGGTCTTACCTATACATATTTTAATTATGATTCTCTTATGCATGTTTATTAACCCCCATATTGTGCCACAAGCTTTTGTGAGTATTAGATTAGATTTATTTTCTTTACATGTTATAAGTATAGTGAATATGAAAACATAGGTCTTAGTTAGGGTTAATGAATGATTTTTCTTGACTGGAGGCTTTTAAACCCTCCCTAGTATTATTATGGTAATATATACTTTCATTTGGTCTAGCCGATCCACATATTGGTAATATTCCCAATTATATAATGTATCCCCAATCAGAAGTGTAAGTAGGATCTATCTTTTCTAAAATAGGATTGATTTATATATATGATGCATTTATAATTGCATACATTTTAATGAACCTAACATGAATCTAACCCTTATAGGTTTTCTTTCACATTTTCCATTTCAATCATTTTCTTTATTATTTTTTTATATTTACAATACTAGGTTGATAGGGTTGATATATTTTCTAACTTATGTGCACAAGTTTAACACATAATCACATTAAAATGAATCTATTATTTATATGTAGGTCTTCATTAGATAAAATTTACTAGGTCAAACAAGTCAACACAATACTCTTATTCAGCTCCAAAATAGTAAACTAGGTCAAACAAGTTGACATAGTATTCCATACAGCTTCCAAAAAACAAACTAGGTCAACTAGGATGGTATAGTCATGTTGATAGGCTTCAACAAACATGGAATTATAGAAATAGGTCAACCCAGTCGATACAATTAACATTAATTGTAAGCAACATTCAAGGCACTTCAATATAAATTTCACAGTCTTCAACATCTTCCAACCCACTAAGGTTCCTTTCTTTTTATTTCATTTCATTTCTTCCCTACATTTCTATTTTGTAAATTTTATAGTATTTAAAACTACCATCATACAACAAACTAGGTTGACTTGGTCGACCCAGTTCTATATTCTATATTTTATCTGAAAGACTAGATTGACCCTATCAACATAGTTCTTAGATACTCTTTCTTCTGTAATATAATAGTGACATTGTCAACTCTATTCTATAATATTTACATACACTATTATCTGAATTGACTATGTACTATGTTTCAAATTTAGAATTAACAACTATATGCTACTAATTACTTCGCACTTCCACATTCAGTTATTTGCATGCTTAGATCATATCACATAGTCTAATTAGGTGGTTTTTTAATATACCATTTAATTGCACTATTTTTCTCTTTCTTTCACACACTACCAAATCACATAATTTTAAAACACTTTTAAACATTTATCTACCCAAGGCCCATGTGCTTGGATTTCATCACCAAAAGGGAAGTTGACTTGGTTTTCTAGACAAGTATAAACATGTGGTTAATGGTATATATTGGAAAAGCACCCTATACCCTTATTATTGCAATATTGTGAAGTGAGGGGGTAGGCCCCAATACCAAGCTAGTACCATTGCCAACAAAAATCTCTTTCAGCCTAAACATCCTAAAACCATATAAAGATTGATTTATAGTTACATGCCTTCATCCAAATTGGCTATCACACTTAAAATAACACTTTATAATAATCTAAAAACATTCAAAATGACCACTTATTTAACATTTGATTTTTTGTTGATTGTTTATTCTTTGCTCATTGTATGTTGTATTATAAAAAATTACTTTGGCCAATATTGGTGTAAGGTTTTATGTTGTGTGCCTCAATTGGTTCATCTTCATTGATTTAATTTCTTGTGTTTTATTTCATTTATTTCTTCAAATTACATTGCAATATTTTCCCCTTTTTTTAGTACATTATCATTCTGTTCAACATTGTCTCTCATAGACTATTTTTCATCCTACCTACAGTACTAGGTTGATCCAGTCAACTCTATATCTCTTTTTACCAGTCATATTATAGTACTAAGTTGACCCAGCTGAATCTATACTCTTATTTCCTATCCTAACCATTCGACTAAGTTCTATGTTTCTCCTTTCTTAGCATTTTATTCATTTTTCTTAAGTCATCATGAAGTCCTCTATCTAAATCTTGTTAGACAACCTGGAACCATTTAGATACTATATGGGATGTTCATTTCTCCCTCTCTTTTCATCCCAAGAGAACCCTCACTCTTGAAACACCTATTCCCCTCTTTTATCTATAGATTATAACACGATTGAAACCACACCTTGAGATGAAGTAGGTGGATACACTCCATTTTTTACCTCTTAAGAAAATTTCCATATTAAAACCTTTCAACATAATGTGGGAGGAATTGACATGAGTCTATCCAATAATCCCACTAATAATCCATATTATAATAACCCTCCCCCTAATACTAATTAGGGGAGTTATCCTAGAGACACCAACCTACCAATTGATATGAATCAATTTCTTACACACATCATACATATATGAACATAACGAAAACTTGTAATACCTCTCAAATTATGCAACTACAACATCATTTGATAAATATGGAAAATCAACCTCTGACTATAAATCCTCAAGCCAATCCAAATTTCATTCATCCACCTCTTAGAGATGCCTCAAGAAATGTTATTCCTCAACCTATATTGATTGAAAAATGCTTCAAAATATCCAAAATGAGCCTTTACCTCCTTTCATCATGTCCATTGATACTGGTAATATATCTCCATCTATCAAGTATGATGGGACTAAAGACCTAGCATCCTTTCTCAAAGCCTTTGGTAACCTTTATAAAGAGTGGATCCAAATTAATAACTTTACCATAACTAAAAATTTAGTTAAAATCTTCACTGATGATGTATTAGAATGGTACAAATAACTTCCCCAACATTTCATTTGGAAAATTGAGGATCTAGTCAATCCTTCAATTCAATAGTTTCAACATAATGATCTTCATGAAAATTGTCTTATCCATTTCATTAATGCTAAGCAATCTCCCACCGAATGAGCTCATGATTTTATTAAATGATGGAAATCTTGAGTCCATAAGGCTGACCATAACATGAATGATGATTATTTTTTCAAAACTCTTTATAACTACTTTAACTCCTCTTTAATATAAGGTTCAAAATTTTGCTCACCAAAGACTTAATGAATCTCTTGATGAAACTAAATGTCAAGGCTTTCTCATGAATAACTTTAGACCTAATACCAAATTCCTTAAAAACTCTTTTCAAACTACTACTAATACTATCACCGACAACACTCCTCAAACAAAACTAGGAGTTTCCAAATTTGACACTCCCCATATTCTCACATACCACTTATTATGCAACAAATGAAATAATTCTTACCACCTTCTAAACCATTTACTTATCCTAATAATCCTCATAAATGGTATGACCCTAATCAATTTTTTGGGTTCCATGTTGACATTGGTCATTCTCATAAATCTTATAGAGGACTTAGTAAATTTGTTATCTCCTATATGTTTGGTGATTCCTTTAATCATGAAGACATGATAAACCTTTTTCATTAAAATTACAATATTTATTGTCAAAAATGACATGTTTCCAAAGCTTATTATTATGATAACCGAAAATATTTTCCCACATATAATAATCAACAAAATACCAAATATTTTTATACTATTAATTCTAATTATGACCAATATTAAAACAATTATTAATATGTCAACACAGATAAGGTCAATAATCATCAGAAGCCAGCTCATAAAGATCCTGTTACAAAACCCAAGAAACCATCTTTGGAAGAACAAATTCTCAAAGATACTAAAATCAATAATCTAGCTTTGGAAGCCCCTCCTTTTTCCAAACCCCTAACAAATTCCATTCCTTCATTATCTACCTTACTTTCTATAACTCATACTGGTTCTTCTTCTAAATCCCATTGGAAATTTCTGGAAGAACTTAACTCCATGCCTCTCA
Organism: Torreya grandis; assembly: GCA_037957365.1. Classification (NCBI taxonomy): domain Eukaryota; kingdom Viridiplantae; phylum Streptophyta; class Pinopsida; order Cupressales; family Taxaceae; genus Torreya; species Torreya grandis. The sequence continues at coordinate 790,574 of JARHVA010005756.1, forward strand.
AGATTCCATTTATGGAGTTAGTTCATAATTCCACTTATCATCACAAGTTCCTTATGAAATAATTAAAAGAAATAAAAGATCCATGTCTTATAGATGAAGAACCACCCTCTATTGAACTTCAACCGACTAATGTGCATACCATTAAAACTATTTGTCCTTATTCCAAGCCTTCTATTGAATTTCTTGAAGAGGACATGATTAATGATGAGATCATTTTTCATGTTGATGATCTACAATTATTCATTAAAATATCCATTAATACTATCCTTATTCATAAAGCCTTAGTTGATTATGGATCTGGTTTAATGTGACATCTTTGTATCTCATCTAAAAAATTGGTTATAATAAGGATCATCTTAAGAAAACCCACCTTACTTGTCATGGATTTGATAAAACTAATCAAAATCCACTTGGTTGTGTTTGGCTTCCCCTAACAATCAAACCTAAGAACATTCAAGCTAAACTTATGGTTACTATTTATGCTTATCTTATAACATACTCCTTGGTCACCCTTGGACTCACTAAATGTGGACCATCACCTCTTTTGGTATTCAATGTATCAAATTCTTATATAATGATAAATAATATAAGTATGAGGCTAATCCCAACCCTTGAAGTATTCAAATTCCTAATCCAAAATCTCAATATTGCATTCCTACCATTCATACCATCAATAGTGATCCCTTACCTTAGTTCATAAAAATCAATCCTAAATTATAAGCCACTCTTGCTTATTTAGATGATGATAAACCTAATGAATTGCAACATACTTTCTACACTACTAAGCTACCTCCTTATATCTTAGAGTGGCTTCCTATTTATTTATTACCTCATGATTGCACTATTCCTCTCATTGATGAGATCATTGATTTCCCCCCTATATTGAATGCTTAGGAACCTTATTTACTAGAAGATGCTTTCACTTGCAATGAATATGGAGTGGCCAAATTATTTTAAGATCCTCTCATGTCTCCACAAAAAATTGATAACATTGGGATCTCACCTATTGAAACTCCCTCTGAATCTCAATCATGTAAAATTTATCCAACCTATGATGATAAATACATCATGCCCTAAGATTAATATCAATATTTGTATGTTCAACATTATCAAAAAACTTTATCTCAAATACATGCTTCCAACTGGGATGTTCATACCATTTCCATAAATTATGAATTAGATCCTGAAGGTCATATGCCTCTTATTAATCCTCCACTTCATATTCCTAGGTGGTATAACAAATTATACCTTATGAAACTCCAAAAAATACCACATATTCTCTACCACCTACTAATCCCATCATTCCATCCAATTCTTCCCCCATCAAAGAAACTAATGACACACCAATCTCATATGACCAATCTACTTCACTTACTCTTGAGACTACATTAGATGCCAAGGCCATAAATCTCCATCAAATACATATTGAATATGATCACCATGGTAATAAAATTATTTATCTCAAATTATATGTTGATTATTATGGTCCTCTTCCCACTTTTCCTAGCGATGAAGCTATTCTTGAATTACCTCATGCCCAAGAACCTCAACTTACTTGGAAATGTCACAAACTTGGGAATTTAAAAAACAAAGACCCTTGTTTCAACAAATTCATCACTACCATTGATCCTAAAGCTAATACAATTTATTCTTTACCTAGTGCACCATACCACTTCCAATATATAAATGCTATGCTTATCAAAGAAACTACTTGTATTGAGTATGGTACTCCGTCATTGCCTCGACCAATTATAGTTTATTGCAAACTCTAACATACAAAACATGATAAATTTATATTATTTTTTGATAAATATCATTATATATTCACTTTTTCCTATGAGGACATGCCTAGTATTGACCCTAGAATTATGTGCTTAATACCCTCACTTTCGCTATGCCAAACCTATGCATAAAAAATAATAGAAATTTCCACCTGAGGTTTCCACCTTATATCATAAATAAATTATCAAACTTATTGATGCTAAGTTTATAAATCTAGTGGATTATTATGAATGGGTTTCTAACATAGTTCTCATTCAAAAAAAGGTCACTATGGTCATTTGCATCTGCATTCATTTCTATAATCTTAATCTTGCTTGTTCCAAGGAAAATTTACCTTTACCTTCAATAAATTACATTATCAATTACACATATAGTTATGAATTGTTATCTATTATGGATGTCTTCTTGGGCTCTAATTAAATTCACAACTCTCTTTAGGACCAACATAAGACAACTTTCACCACCTAATAAGGCACCTATTTTTATGTCAAAATTCCCTTTGGCCTGAAAAATGTTAGAGCCACTTATCAAAAATTAATGACTCATACATCTCATGATCTTATCCATAAGATTATACAAAATTATGTGGATGATCTCACTACTAAGTTTAAAATTTATGAGACTCACTTTTTAATCTTTTCATCATCCTCAGCCATCTCCTTAAATACAAAGTTTGACTAAATCCTTACAAATGTGTCTTCGATGTCACATCTAGAAAATTATTAGGATTCTTAGTCTCTTTACATTGCATCAATGTTGAACCTAAAAATATTAACACTATCATCAACATGACCATCCCTTTATCCATTCTATAAATTCACACTCATCTCAGTAAAATTGGAGCAATTAGATTATTTGTCACTAAAATGGCTTACTGCATCCACTCCATAAAGTATCTTCATAAGAAAGGAAATGATTTATAATTGATGGATCCTTGTCAAAAATCCTTTGATAACATGAAATAATAATTAATTCACCCACATATACTTCATCCTCTTTCAAATAATCAACCTTTAATCTTATATACTTCTTCCACACCCATATCAGTTGGGGCAATGCGTACCCAACAAGATGATACTAGAAAAGAGTATGCCATATAATACATCAACCAGGGCCTCATTTATTATGAGAAATATTATACAAAAGTCAAACATGAATGCCTCACCATATATTTCATAAATGAAAAACTTTGACATTAAATGTTTTATCAGACCACTTATGTTATCATTCATTCTAACCCCTTCATCATTTCTTCTCCAAAGACTATTTTCCTAGAGATAAAATTAGAAAATGGATGGTCCTCTTTATGTAATTTTATCTCTAAATTTTTACTCAAAAAGATATCAAAGGACAAGTTATCACTAATTAACTTGCTATAGCTCTCATGCTCACTACCAATCACCTTCAAGATAGTCTTTTAGATGATAATATTATTTATATTGAAGGTCTCAACCAAGCCATCTCTATTAAGGATTACTTCCATAAATTCACTACTAAACTAAAATAAGGTGATATCAATGAATCAAATCTCATCCCTGATACTACTAAAACAAAATTAGTCATCAAAGAACTTCATAAAATTAATGTTTATTTACATGAGGATACTTGGACCCTTCACTTTGATGGTGCTAAATGCCTTCAATAAGGTTGGGTAGGTTGCATTATTACCAACCCTCTTGTAAAAATCACCCCTTTAGCTTTTCTCTTAACATTTTACGTTATTAACAACATAGTAGAGTATGAAGCTCTAGTCTTTAGTGTGAAAGCTACTCTCAATTTATATATATAATACATGCATGCTTTAGGTGATTCTAAGCTCATTTAGTGCCAATTGAATGGTGATTACCAATGCTAAAGCGAGAATATCATCACTTATCATCAAATTATAACTACTCTCACCAAATATTTCATTTCTTTCACCATCAAACCCATCCCTCAAGATCAAAATTCTATTGTTAATTCCCTTGTTTTTTAAACATATTTTTTCATCTGAACCCAATTCTTTTTTATTCCACTTTTCTTATCCAAATAATAAAATATCCATCCTATATTTAACCACATTATTCACTTATTTTTCAAATTTAGGCCATCACCATTTGAAAAATCCCATGGTACAAAGACATCATTCAATTTTGGGAACATTAGACTTATCCTCCCAACCTATATTTTTGAAAAAAGACTTGCATTTGCAAACAAGCTTTTAAATATGTATTTTGATATAACATATTTTATTATCACAATGATAAAGGTACCTTGATCCATTATGTTATGCAAGATGAGGTTCTTCATATTATTGAATAATCACATGGGGGAATTTGTGATGGCCACTTTAGCAGACATGCTACAACCCATAAATGCCTATGTATGGGATAATTTTGGCCTACTATTGAAAAGGATGCCATAAAATTTGCTAAAAAGTGTAATTCTTTCCAAATTCATGACTATTTAATTTATTCACCTCCTACCAATCTTCAAACCTTTGAATCTCCCTAGCCATTCTATATGTGGGGATTAGATCTCATAGGAAAAATACCTCACTCTCAAGAGGGGCATGTTTTTATCATCATATCTACCAAATATTTCACCAAATGGGTAAAATTTATGCCCCTTGTTAATGTCACTAGTACAACCATATCCAAATTTAATATTAATCAAATCATTTTCCATTTTTGTGTCCCTCATACAATCATTTTAGACAATGGTGGTAATTATAAAAAAAAAAGATGTCAAATAAATCTATGCTAAATTTAATATCTATCAAAACATTTCCACACCTTATCACCTGTAATGTAGTGGCCAAGATGAGGCCATAAAAAAAATTCATAAAAAACTTATCCAAAATACAATTCATGACACCTACATAGGTTGGCACCTTCATATTTATCCTACTTTATGGGCCTATTGGAGTAGCATACATACTATCACTGGGGAAACACTGTTCTATCTAGTTTATGGTTCTAAGTTAGTCCTTCCATTACAAATTGAGATTCATTCTTTCCATATATCTCTTCATGGTATCATACTCTATGAATAATTACGTGAATATCATGTTCATGCTCACTATCTCCTTGATGAATACCTTCTTTCTTATTTGTAACATAATCCCCAATGTAAAACTTGTATTACCAAATAACATAATAAACGTGTTAAAGTTCACATGTTTAATTTTTGTGATATTGTAATTAAATTAGATTATACTCATGACAAATAAGTTAAATATGACCAAAAATGATGGGGCACCTATCTAGTTAAAGATATTCTTGGTCTAAGTACCTATCACCTTTAAACCAATAATGTCCATATTATCAAAGAGCCCACCGACAAGTAATTTATCAAGAAGTATTTTTCCTAATCCTTCCCTTATTTTCATGCTTTCTATATTCTATCTATCTAAATTTTTTTGTAGGTTACTTACATGTCTCTCTCCCTCTATAAGAGTTCTCTACTTTCATAAACCTTAGTCCTTCCTTTTTGGTCTTTTGGTTTCCCTTTTTATCATGAGTTATAGTATAAAACCATGGATAAGACCTGAGCTTCCTCATGATGTACTTTTATCCTCTTTGTTTTCATAATTTTAACACACTTTTTAACACCCCTCAGGTTTCTCTTTGTGATTTATAATGTAAGACCATGGATAGGACCTGGCCTACCTCACACATACCATCCTTTTCTTATCATATTTATATTTTCACTACTTTTTGGCACCCTCATAGGTTTCTTTTTTTTTAGTTACAATGTAAGACCATGGCTAGGACCTGGCCTTCCTCATAAAATCGCTATCTCGTCATTCCTTTTTCTATAATGTGTATTGTAATGGTTACAATTTATTGATCCTTGTTCTCAACTTTAGCTTTTGCTTCTTTTGGTAGATGGAATTTGCACAAAAAAGTATGTTATCATGTTTTCCTCTATTCCCCTTATTCTTATTATAAGGAATCATAGTTTTCTATCATTGTATCCCTTTTTCACATTTTTTATGAGTTGAAGTGATTCAAATTGTTTCATGTTTCATTCCTCTTGATTTCCTTTCCCTTTCATTCCACATTGAATAAAACAAGGTCAAAGTTAAGATAACACTTTTATTTCACCTAGATTTATGAGACTCTTAGACACCATTCTCTCTAAAGTTATCTCTCTTATCAACCAAGTCCCAAGTATTCAAATTAAATCCATCTTTAGCACACATGTTTGGTTTTCCAAATTGATATGAAGGAGGAATAGAAAAAATGCCATCAATAAAGTTAAAAACAAAATCATTTGAAACAAAATGTAATGATATAGAAAAGGCAAGATACAAATATCAAAGTCAAAATCACACAAAAAATACATGATTACAAGAACATCTCCTATCTCCAATAGAAGCTCAAATTCCATAGTTGGTCTCACAATAGTTCTAAGGTCCATTGTGGTATAGTAGGCCAGTAGATTTGAATAGGATAATTTTAATAATTATATGGTTTTACCTACTTTCTCACATAAGTATCCAATATTTGTATTAGATCAATGGATCTAAAAAAGGTCCTGAAGAATGAGAAACATGTTGTGGGAAGGTAGGACCATTTCAAATTTCATGCATATAGCCTTCATGAGATGATCTACATACTTCATTTGTTGATCTAAGAGTTGTGAGACTAGGAGAAGTTATTTAAAGTCTTTAATGTTAAAAGTCATCTTATTTTGACAGACCTAATTTGAGTGTATTGAATTTGATAAATATTTCCTCTACCTTGGTTTTTTATTAATTATCCCCTCCACCAATTTCATTTTCCCCATTGAAAGGTAAATTATGATTCTAAATATATTTTCCATTTTATATACTTCCTCTTATTCACATATTAAAAATATGATAGGACCACTTTGTTTTAGTTTATTCTATCTTTAGAGAAAAATAACATTTTTGAGTGACTATGGATTACTTTCTTTACACCATGGCTATACATTTCTAGACATGCCTTGATTTTTTTTACCATTTTCTATTTTTGTACTACCCTTTTTATGAACACCTAAGTTCATTTCTAATTTCATGTACTTTTTCCATTATTGAGTGAGGTTGGATTGTTACTTATCACTCACCACTATTGTTTTTCCTTTTATACACATTTTTCCATTGATGATTGAGTAAGGATTGTTACTTCTCACTCATCAATGTTGTTTTACCATTTTTTAATTGCCTATCTTTATTTAAGTAAGGATTGTTACTAATTTCACATTGATGTTTGAATACCATTATTTTTTGACATGTATCCTTGGTTTTATTTGGTGAGTTTACCTTTCTTACTTAAGGTTTACTTGCTTGAGGTTTTTGATCTTTATTAGCCTTGTATTTTTGGTTACATGATTGAATCTAAATTTTGACTTGTTCATTTGGTATAACATAGAACTTGTCACCCTAGCTTGCCAAATTTATGTGTACATCACATCCAAATACCATTAGTTATCTTGTTTTTTAATACATTTGTTTACTTTTTATTTTTAGTTTTATATTATTTGGTTTATCAAAAGTAATCTTTGTGCCCTCCATAATGAAAACTACAAACATAGTAAATAAACATCCAATGATAAAGGTATGTCAAGGTACACATTACGTTTATTTTTTTAGTTATTTCCATTTCAATCATTTGATTTTAATTATTTCATGCTTTAAAATATTGTAGTTTTTTTTAGCCTCATCGTTGTTTGTTACTATGTTCTTTCTCGAAGCACCATACCCTATTGCACATTAGTGACACATGATGAGATTTGAGTGAGGTATATATACACATAATATTTTCAAATTTTATCAAATATGAATGCTTTTTATATTTTAGGAACCCATCGAGTCTCAATCTCTTTGACTATATGCCCTAAAGGGTGCACTGGGAAAGGGGTGGATAAACCATTGGTGCTTCATAAAATTATTGTCCCTTATTGCCATTTATTACCAATCCAACCAATTCATTAAACATTCCCCTAAGTTATTACTCTTTTTTTACACACTCCTCTAGTCATTTACCACATTTCATACCCCTCTTCTTAACCTAAAACCCCTTTTGATAGTTTACATGATTAGGTCAACTAGGTCAAACTTGTACTCTTATCGGTGAAACTCATTTAAGGTCAAGGTCAGATTTTGACTAACCTAACCTGTGACCAAGTGAGTTTTTGTCAATAATGATAATGGGTTGACTTGGTTGACCCTATTGATCGAATCTTTTGGAAGGGTTTAGGGTGAGATATACCTATATAAACACATCTATTTCATCATTATTTGAGAGAGGTCAAGATTTATTATTCATTTTTGCTTCTTTAAAATATGATCTTCCACCATTCTACTTGAGGAGTCTTAGTTTAGGGTTTATACTTGAAGAATCTAGTCTTGTGGATAAGGCTTTGATGCTTTGGCCTTTCTTAATGATCCTTACAAACCACAACAACATCTTGGAAATACCCTTTTTCCAAGGGAGAGATTGAGTCTCAATAGGTTCATATTTTAGGTAAGTATTCTCTAACTTTGCTCCTCACTTTAGTAGATACAAGTAACATAAGTAATGGATTTTAAATAATATTACTCTTCTTCTCCATGCATTAGGGTATTACCTATACATAGCTTAATTGGGATTATCTTATGCATGTTTAATTTTGTTTATTTAATGACATCCATATTATGCCATAAGATTTGGTGAGCACTATATTAGATTTCCTTGTTTTACTTTTTATTAGTATAGTGAATATGAAAACATATGACTTAATTAGGGTTATTCTGTGATTTCACTTGACTAGAGGATTTTGGAACCTTCATAATATTATTGTTGTAATAAGATATCCCATAACTAGTTCTAATAGATCCACATATTGGACATGTTCTCAATTATCTAATATATCTCCAATCAGAAGTGTGATTAGGATCTATCATCTCTGAACTAAGATTGATTTCTATATCTCATGCATTTTTGATTGCATACTCAAGGTAGTTTAATAATTCTCAAATGTTTTACTTGTTAAGTAAAATGAATAAAAATAATGGTGATCAACATTTTTGGAGCTTCTTTGAGGCTTTGAATAGTAAAGGGAGACATGATGGTATAGGTGCATGTATAAAAAGAGCCCATAAAGAGAGTAGGGAAAACACAAAGATGGTGTTAGTTTTATCAAGGATGCAAGTACTATGACTTGGTTTAATGAAAATATTTGTCATGGATCAAATAAACATTATCATGTATAAATATTTTTTTTGCTTAGTGGAGGAACAAAACAAGGAAATTTAAGAATATTAATATACAATAACTAGATCGAGTATTTTTCACTCCATTTAAAGCTCAAATTCAAGTTCATGGACTATTTATACTAGGGATATGGCATGTTTTTGTTTCACATGTATATAATTTAATTATAATGAATGTGCATCAAAATAATGGGCTGAAAAATGGTATTATGGATCCATATCACCTATATAGAGTATCCATTCAGTCTAAAAATTGAAGGATCATGAAGTGGCATCATTAGATGTCCTTGAACACATCAAATTTTGTGAAACTAGGTGAAATTTATTCATTAATTAAATATAAAACCTTAATTAGGTATTAGTGATATCTTTATGTTTCTTAGATGTGCTTACAATTTTATTATACTTTAAATATATGTCATGTTTTTATAGTCATTATAGCTAAGGACAATGATGAGGGAACATGCTACTACTTATGTCATTGCATAGAGGATAAAACAATTAACCAAAAAAATTATGAATGTAGAAGAGTTAGTTTATCACATTGGATCCATAGTGGTTACATGAACCTGGCTTCATAGGTATTATCATAAAAGAATAAAAGAATTTTTATTTGAGGACTTTAAAAGGCACATGGTGATGCTTCATTATTCAAATTTGGTTATTTATATAATTATTCAAATTATTAAATATTATGGAAATACTCACAATAGAATTTTATGGAAACTCATGAATCTAACCACGAAGCAATTCTTGAAACACTTGCAAGCAGAGGTGATGCAGAAGGCATGTTAAATATAATTATTAAGTTTATCTTATATTTCAAATTAATATAGTTAACTTGTTTATTAAATGTAATTTAAATTTTACTTATTTTATCATTATGTGCTTATTTTTGTTTAATTTTTTTAATTTTAATTTTAATATAGGTTAGTGGTACTAGATGAGCTTCCAAATTCATGTGGTTGGTGCCATGAGTAGTGAAGATTATTTTATTGAAATAAAAAGAAGACAAAAAATAATTCATCTTAATATTATCTACCTCAATTAAATAGGTTTTCACTTTCTCTCTATTTGTTCTTTTAAGAAAATAATAAAATAGACTTATCTACTCCTTAATTATGGTATGGAGTTAGAGAGAATACTCTCAAGATTTATTAGAGAATTCATCTATACATGTGTAGAAGCTAACATTTCATATTTAGACTTCATAGTTATCTTGAAATGCCTAATGTAAATTCACTCAATTTATACACTTAGGGATGAGGAGATTCTTTGTAATACCCTTCTCAATTTCTTTTGTGTTTTCTCAATGATGTGATATCATGTCGATGACAGGTGTGTCGAGTGTGTCATTAAGCTCGACATGTGAATGAGATGTATTATGACTAGTGGTTAGTCTTATTTTGGTTATCTTATTGTGTTAGATTGTAATCAGGTTCATTGTGACCCCTATAAGACCACATTGGGATGTATTTAATGATTACAATAGTTCATATTATTACATATTGTTACATTTGTGCCTTCTAGGAAGTTTCTATGTCAATGAGTTATTTTTGTTAGATCTATCCATTAGACTAGATTGTGTTAACATAAACTCTTTGCTTGAACCCATCATGCGATCATGTTATGTTAAATTGTTTCAGAATAATTGAATTATAGCTTCTGAGTGTGTTTAGAACAAAATATTATTTTAAAATAGAAATAGTAACACTAATATTATTATGACCGATCTCAGATAATATTTAGTAATGGGTGTAAACATAAATATATATATATATATATATATATATATATATATATATATATATATTTACATTAAAATAGTATTTTGTAGATAAATATATTTAATAAATAGATATGCTTATTTATAAATAAATTAAAATAAATAAATAATCAATTAATTTTAGATAATGTCACTCTTGTATTTGTATGTATTTATAAATATTAATATATGTAATTGCATGATTGTATTTATACATTGATATAATGATGTAAATTAAAATAACATTATTGGTTTCATAATAAACTCACTAAATTTAGTTACCTAAACCTTCTATGTAATAATCAATCTAATCAAGTAAAAATAAAATGATGACAACCCATTTATTGATGATGATGATGATGATGATGATGATGATGATGATGATGATGAGTGAACCCTAACCCTGAAAAAATAAAAAAATAATACAAGCATTTATTTTCCGTTCAAAATGTAATAAAAAAGAGGAGAAGATCATTTGGAAGATTGGCCAAGGGAGAACACCAGGTAGAAAGAGAAAAAATAAGGGAGACGGAGGAGGAAGGAGAATGGAAATGGAGTTTCAACAATAGGTAATGGATTATCCTCTCTAAATCTATAATTATTTTTCCAAAATAATGAATAAATAAAAATATGGAATGTGATTTGTAATGATATAATTTCACACACACACACACACACACACACACACACACTATATATATATATATATATATATATATATATATTTTAAAAATAAATATTAAAAAAACCCTGATATTTTTTCTATCATTAATTTGATACACACACACACACACCTGTGTGTGTGTGTATAAAATTAATGATAGAAAAAATATTAGGGTTTTTTTAATATTTATTTTTAAAAATTATATATAGAGTTATGGAGGGACGGTTGTGCCATCCCAGTCCCCTCCCATTATAGGGAGGGAAGGGGGATGGCCAACCAACCCACCCCAACCTTGGGCTAGGCTTGGCCGACGCCTAGAGTTTAGGCCCTTGCCATCAGCGATGGGCTACCAACCACTGATTATGGTGCCATATTAAAGGTTTTTAATTTTTTTTATAAAATTAAATATATATTAAAAAAATATTAATATAATAAAATAGTAGACATAAAGAAAATAATAGTATTAATCACTTATGAATATCTTATTGTGTTCTTTTTTTAAAAGTATGAGTTTGGTGGAAAATGGTGGACCCACATGGACAATGGAGGAGGATTATGAAAAATCCTCATTGGGTGAAATGAAACCTAATTCTCTATAAAGGTCATTTTAAAAATTTGGTATAAATTTTAATTATATTTTTAATAAAAACTATGCAGAGAGATACATTTATTATTATTAAATATGAATAAAAAGTGTGTGTGTGTGTCTATATATATATATATATATATCTTGTTAATAACATGATTAATATTAAACATGGCTCTAATATCAAATTCCATGATATTGGATAATTATATATTAATATTAAATGGATAAAATACATGTATATATAATTACAATTTTGGCATATTTTCAAAGCTAATGTTTATAACTCTATTGTTAATTCTATTTCATTAATATTATTAGAATTCATATTTAAAATTGTATATAAGTGTATAATTAAAATAGTAAATTTCTTGATGTGGAGTGGAGTTTTAATTGCGGAAGCATGCATGTATTTATATAATGGAAAATAATTATTTTGATATGAGGTCATATTATAGGATGGAAACACATATTTGTACTGTCTGAAGAAAATGAGTTTGGTTCATTGTTTATTACCCTTGGAAATGAATTTAACTCGTGAGGAATTTAGAAGTTTTATTCTGATTGCTAACTATACAAGCACATAATGTTTCGTAATAATACATTAATTTAAAGTTTTGACAATTTAGTTTGCTTGAGGGAACCTTGATAATGATATTAAAATGAATTCTCACTCTAAATTATATATATAAATGATTTGATACTATAATTTACAATCATAAAAATATTATGAATAATCTTAGTAGTATTCCTATTGACATCATACCTGATGGGAGTTCAGAAAACAACTAGTTATACAATGTATAGGATTGTTAGTTTTATTTGCTTGAACTAATGGGATTGTGTAGTAAAATGTATTTGTAATTTGTTATTATTAGTGTAATACTAATTACAATTAATATATGTTCAGAGTAGATTTTGTGTGTTAGTAAGTTATGTGTTGTATTGATGTTAATCATATTATTTATTTTTTTATTTGGGTAGCTTAAATAATTTTCATATAAATATTTTATTAATCTTCAAATTCAATATTTAATTTTTTTTATTAATTTATAAAAATCAAATTTTTAGGGAGTATAAATTTCTTTCTTAGCGTAAGGTAACCCCTTTTATTTGACTATTTTCATAGTACAAGTTGGTGAGTTTTTCATTGGCAAATAAAGTATTGAGATATAATATTTATTTTATGTTAAAATTAGTAGCATCTTATATGTTATTCAATATTATTTTGAGTAGATGATGACTACACATTTTTTAATCAAATGCAATGTTTGTAAAGTTTTATCCTTAGAGATTGTCTTTAACCTGAGTTGACTTATCTTTGTAAAATCCATATTGAAGCTTATGTACTTGTTAGCTATAATGGTTGTAGTATTATTTAAATATTTCAATGTACAATAATATTCCTTAGTATAAATTATCAATGATTTATTTTTAATATGTAATGCATTGATAATAGATTTTAGTTAGTGTTTGACTAATGTATTTACTTCTACTAGTGATTTAGAAACTGCTTATCTATGAGTTGAAAACCTTGTTGAGTAGGAAAATTGAATGTCATTCAAACACAAAGAAGTAATCACTTGGATAAACAAACATTACAATATCTAAGAATCATAGTTGGATGATAGATTAGTGTTAATAGCACATTATTTGAATAGTAAGATAAAGTTAAAAATATTATATGGTAAGAAAATATTAGTAATGGTAAACTTGAAATATAATGAGTTTAAATTACTTTGGCATTGTAAAATTATGGATTAATCTTAGTATGAAGCATTATTTATATAATTAAAAATGGGTTACATGTATACAATTAAAATTAATAAGAAAAGTTAATAAAATCTAACCCAATTTATTATTAGGTGTTTTGACATAAACATTGTGATGTACATATTTTAATCATTGTAGGAACCCATTTTTTATAGGTTAACTATGGTGAGTCTAGAGACATACCTTGAAATCTTGTTAGAAGGGAGAAATGAAAATGAGACTTAATTTCTATCTTAAATAGAAAACATATAAATATGTCATCTTCTAGGATTGTATGTCAATATTAGGATGACTGCATACACTTTTATAATATTTAATGCAAGTTTACACTTACGATTTTTCTATTTGGAAACCATCTAAATCAACTAAAAAATAGGATTCAATTAGTAATCGAATTTAAGTCTTCTCTAAAATAGAAACTTGTAGGTTCTAGACTTATCAATTGTTAATAAAGTTATATAACTGTAAATTTTGTACTTTATTTTGAAAATTTTTGGTGGATCTAATTCTAGAGACTTTTGCACGTAATCCCTGTTTCAACCTACAAAGTTGATTCAAAATTGAATTTCCAAAAATAGTTAGAAGACTCTCAGAGAGGAACCAGATCTTGTTAGTGATTATTTTTACCTTTAAATTTATATAGGAATTTTTAGTCT
>JARHVA010005756.1:810000-870000 GCA_037957365.1 Torreya grandis
TTGATGTTTATGCCTTAGAGAGGGTTTTGTGTCGATGAGTCAATTTTTTAAGGTCTATCCATTGGATCAGATCGTGTTAAATTAAACTACTTGCTTGAACCCATCATGCAATCATGTTATGTTATATTGTCATAGAATAGCTGAAATGTAGCTTTTGGGTGTGTCAACAACAAAATCTTGTTTTCATATAAGAATAATAACATTGTTATTATTGTAAAGGATCTTAGATAATATTTATTAATAGGTGAAAATATAATTTTATATATATACATAGTTATATAAATATATGTGCATTAAAATAATATTTAGTAGATAAATAGATTTGATAAATAGATGAACTTATTTACTTAAATTTTGAAGTAAAAAAAAAATTAATTTTAGATAATGTCATCCATGTATTTATATGTATTAATATACATAATTTTATGATCATATTTATACATTTATGTATTGATGTAATTTAAAATAATGTTATTGATTACATAATAGACTCAATAAATTCATTTACTCAATCTTTTTGTGTAATAATTAATTTTATCAAGTAAAAGGTGGGAAAACCTAACCCTAAAAGAAAATAATAAAATAATACAAGTATCTCTTTTCCATTCAAAATTCAACTAAAAAGATGAGAGGATCATTTGGAAGATTGGCCAAGAGAAAAGACCAAGTAGAAGGAGAAAAAAGAAGGAAGATGGAGGAAGGAGAATGACAATGGAACTTTAATAAAAGTTAAGGGATATTTAAGCCTTAGAGAGGGTTTTGTGTCGATGAGTCAATTTCGTTAGGTCTATCCATTAGATCAGATCGTGTTAAATTAAACTACTTTCTTGAACCCATCGTGCGATCATGTTATGTTATATTATCATAGAATAATTGAAATGTAGCTTTTGGGTGTGTCAACAATAAAATCTTGTTTTCATATAGGAATAATAACATTGTTATTATTGTAAAGGATCCTAGATAATATTTATTAATAGGTGCAAATATAATTTTATATAGATACATAGTTATATAAATATATGTGCATTAAAATAATATTTAGTAGATAAATAGATGAACTTATTTATTCAAATTTTGAAGTAAATAAATAATTAGTTTTAGATAATGACATTCATGTATTTATATGTATTAATATACATAATTTTATGATCATATTTATACGTGTATGTATTGATGTAATTTAAAATAACGTTACTGATTACATAATAGACTCAATAAATTCATTTACTCAATCCTTTTGTGTAATAATTAGTATAATTAAGTAAAAGGTGGAAAACCTAACCCTAAAAGAAAATAATAAAATAATAAAAATATCTCTTTTTCATTCAAAATTCAACTAAAAAGATGAGAGGATCATTTGGAAGATTGGCCAAGAGAAAAGACCAAGTAGAAGGAGAAAAAAGAAGGAAGATGGAGGAAGGAGAATGACAATGGAACTTTAATAATAGTTAAGGGATTCTCCTCTCTAAATCTATCATTATTTTTATAAAATAATGAACAAATGAAAATATTGAATGTGATGTGCAATTATTTGCTTTATATATATATATATATATATATATATATATATATATATATATATATATATATAGTATTATCAGGGGGATGAGGATGGAGGGTCGAGGGCATGTGGTGATGTATATGATATCCTAAATCCCTCTCATTATAGGTAAGAGAGGGGGATGGCCAACCAACCAACCCCACCCTTGAGCCAGGCCTAACTGACGGCCAGGGCCTAGGCCCTACCCGTGGGCCACTGGTTGTAGTGCACTATTTACGGTTTGTAAATTAGTTTTTTATAAAAGGAAAATAACAAAATAAAATAAAATAAAGACATAAATAAAATAATAATATTAATACTTTATTAATATCTTATTGGGTTTTTTTATAAAAAAACTTTTGATTCTTCGATGGAAAATGGTGGATACACATGGAAAATGGAAGAGGAGTATTGGGAAGCCTATGTGAGTGAAATTAAGCCAAATTATATATAAAGGAAATTTTTAAGTTTTAGTATAAGTTTTAATTATATTTTTAATAAAAACTATGTATAGAGAGACACATTTATTATTATTAAATGTGAATAAAAAGTTAAATTATACACACACACACACACACACACACACACACACACACACACACACAAAAGTATACATAATAATATATGTTTTAATGTTTTATATTATTTCTCTTTTATAAAAAGATTAATAATATATATATATATATATATATATATATATATATATATATATATATTAAATGGATAAAATACATGCATATATTACATGTATATAAACACAATTCTAGGACATTTGCAAAGCTGATTCTTATAAGTATATTATCAATTCTATTTGATTCATATTGTCAGAATTTAGATTTGATAGTGTATATAAGCATATAATTAAAATAGTAAATTTCTTGATGTGGAATGGAGTTTTTATTGAAAAGCATGCCTATATTTATTTAATGCAAACAATTATTTTTATATGAGTTTGTATTATGGGATTGAAACAACTATTCACATTGTGTGAAAAATATGAATTTGGTTTGTCCTTTATTATTATTGGAAATGATTTTAAGATGTGATGAATTTAGATGTTTTCTTCTAATTACTAACTGTACAAGTACATAAAGTTTAGTAATAATACATTAGTTTAAAGTTTTTATGGTTTAGTTTGCTTGAGGGAACATTGAAAATGATATTAAAACTAAGTCTCACCATAATAAATATATAAATGATATGATACTACAATTTATAATATAAAAAATATTTCAAACGATATTAGTATTATTCCTCTTGACATCATACTTGATGGATGTTCAGAAAGCAACTATTTATACAATGCATAGAATTTTTATGTTCTATTCACTTGACCTGATGGGATTATGTATTAAAATGTTTTGGCAAGTTTTTATTATTAGTATAATAATAATTACAATTATTATATATTTGGAGTAGATTTTGGTTACTAGTAAACTATGTGTCGTATTGATGTTAGTCATAATATTTATTTTTATCTATGGGTAGCTTAAAGAATTGTCATATGTATGTTTTATTAGTTACTAAATTCAATATTAAAATTTTATTATTAATTTAAAAAAATGAAGTTTTTAGGAAGTATAAATCTCTTTCTCAGTGTAAGCTGACTCCTATTTAACTATTTTTATTGTGTAGGTTGGCGATTTTTTCAATGGTAGATAAATTATAGAGATATAATATTTTTTGTATTAAAATCAGTAGCATCTTGTATGTTGTTTGATTTGAACTTGAGTAATTAATGACTACATATTTTTTATTTAAATGATACATTTGTAAAGTTCTGTCCTTAAAAATTGTCTATAGCCTGAGTTGACTTATCTTTGAAAAATCCATGTTGAAGCTTATGTACTTGTTAGTTATAATGGTTTCAATAATATTTAAAAGAATCAATGTATAATAATATTCCTTATTCTAAATTATCAATGATCTATCTCTAACACTTAATACATTGATAATAGATGTAAGTTAACACTTGACTAATGTAGTTACTTCTAGTATTGATTTGGAAATTATTTATCTATGAGTTGAGAATCTTGTTGAGTTGGACAATTACATGTCATTTAAGTGGAAATAAGTAATCATTTGGATAAACAAATGTTGTACTATCTAATAATCATATTTAATGATAGTGTTAGTGTTAAGAACACATTATTTGAATATAAAAATAATGTTAAAAATATTATATGGCAAAAAAATATTAATAATGATAGAATTGAAATATAACGAGTTTAAATTATTTTGGCATTATGAAATTATGGATTAATCTTAATATGAATGATTAGTTATACAATTATCATTTGATTAAATATATATCTAGTGGAATTAATAAAATTTAACTTGGATTAGTACTGAGTGTCTTGTTGTAAACATTATGATTTACATGGCAATGAAACTTTTAACAATAGATAAGGGATTCTCCTCTCTAAATATGTGATTATTTTTACAAAATAATGAACAAATAAAAGTATGGAATGTGATGTGAAATTATTTGATTTCAATATATATAGTTATGGGGGGATGGGAATGGAGGGTGGGGGACACGAGATGATGGCTATGCCCTCCCAGTTCCCTCCCATTATAGGGAGGATAGGGGGATGGGTAGGTGATGCACCCCACCCTTGACTCAGGCCTTTTGCTGGCCAAGGATTAGGCCATAACTATCATCTACTGAACATAGTTGTCTATTTAGTGTTTGTAAATTATATTTTTATAAAAGAAAAATATTAAAATAAAATAAAAGACAAAGAAAATAATAAATTTAATCATTTATTAATATCTTATTAGGTTTTTTTAATCAAAAAACTTGTGATTATTTGGTGGAAGATGATGGACACACATGGAAAATGGAAGAGGAGTATGTGAAAGCATAAGTGGGTGAAAATAAACCGAATTATATACAAAGGCAATTTTAAAGTTTTATTATAATTTTTAATTATGTTTTTAATAAAAACTGTGTAGAGAGACATATTTATTATAATTAAAAGTGAATGAAAAGTTAAATTTTATATATATATATATATATATATATATATATATATATATATATATATATACACACACATAAAAGTATATAATAAGCATGGGTCTAATATCAAATTCCTATATATATATATATATATATATATATATATATATATATTAAGGAATTTGATATTAGACCCATGTTTAGTATTAATCATTTTATAAATGAGAAAGATGAGGGAACAAGAAGGAGGGTCTTTTAGCGAAAAAAATTGGGGATAGATCCATTTTTATCAAGAAAACAACAATTATATGGAGGACCAAATCGACTGAACATAGGATCTAAAGGATGCTACGTATGTAGATCAAAATAGATCCCCTAAGGAGTTCATACACCTTAATTTTCCTTCAAGAAATGGTAACCCCCTTTTTGGTAAAAAATGGCTACAACAGGAGTATATAGGCCATGAAGCACCTTTCAAATGAAACCCTCCATGAAGGTATTTAAGGAGTCTACAGGTGGAAAAGGCTAAAATAAAAGAAAAAAATTCATTAAAATCAATACATCTCCCTTACAGGTTAAAACTAACACATGTATTTTTAAAGATAAAGTCATCCTTTACACTAAGAAAGCATTGGTGGGAAGATTTCATGCAAAGAAATACAAGGAGTAGGACTTACACATATGGGTTCAAAGCACATTGATGGCCATATTAGGGTACATTCTCACCATCCATAGAGGTTTTAAGGGCTACATCACATTCCTTTTCAATACAATTGAGTACATGATTAGGATTTCCACTAGAAGGCCATGGTTCTAGGGGAAGGTTGACCTCCTTATGTAAAGGTGGCATGCAAGGTTTGACCCACTATGTGAAAGGATCATATCCTTGGCACTTTGGGTAAAGATGTCAGGGTTGCCGCTCAAGATTTTGGAATCATAGATACTTGAATAAAATTGGTGATAGTCTTGGGCATTACATCAACATGGATCCATACACAGTCAACCAAAGGAACATAGTTATGGCTATCATTTGTGTTGAGATGGAAACTTCTAGCAAAATTATAGATAAAGGAAGGTGAAATACATTACAACCAAATTTTGGATTAAAAAAATGTCCCCTTTTAATGTTCTCTCTATAGATTACATGGACATCTTAAGACCTCTTTCCCACATGATATCCATGGAAACACAAACTATAGTAATAAAAAGAGATATAGGCCTCAGAGGTTCTCATCCCAAGCAATGGAGATGGTAGAACCATTAGAAGCAAAGATGGGGGGAAAAATGAGCATCCACTGTGAATCTATAGGAACATCTAAGACAACCAAAAATCCATTCTTAGAAAAAGAATGTGTAATGATATCACTGTAAGACTCCATTATAGAGGGAGATATTTTTGCACCAATAGCTAAGAATATCAAGAGTGATTTCCTATAACCTATAAATTACTCTTTGGCTAGAACCATCTGCAAATATGAATCTTATAAAGGAACATAGGTGTATCCTACACTAAGGATGAAGGAAATTTGAATGTACAACACCAAATGGACATCAAAGGTTAGAAAAAAGAATATAAAATTTAGAACTTGGGAGGACATAGTGAAGAAATAGATTTGGATCATAGTTTTTCTGCTATGGTAAGAAATTTAGTGGATACACCATGTTAGGTGAAAAGTATTAATAATACCAAATTTTATTTACCTTTTCATTTTCCTTATCTTTTTAGGCCCTTAGAAGAGTTGGAATCTTAACCCATCTATAATATATATGATGTTGCATCATGTGGGAGTGCCATGGGTACACAGGTCGTAGAAGGTTTAAATATTGCTTCCTCATAAACTATAGATTTTTTACAAAATATGCCAAATTTTATGCCACATCATCAAACATCTTCCCCTCATCCTCTTAAGGTGGAGTCAATTGAGGCAAAAACTAGGAGGGATCAAAAAGGGAACACTAGTAAGGGTTTATTAGAACATCAGGCTAGCCTTATACACTCAAAATGAGACATAGAGGTTAAGTGGACCCCCATTATGCAAAGCACCAGTAGGGAAGATCAATCTTCCTAGTCTACAAAAAAGAGGTACCTAACACATTCACACACTAGAGAAATGAATCTTACCAAAACCTTTCATTTATCTGGTGGTTTGAAACCTATCAAGGCATACTCCTTAGGGATCCATAGGATGACACTTAAATTTCACAAATGCACAGTTGAATGTAGAACAAGAGATTCTTTTAGTTAATAAACTCACTATTCCACACACCCTTAGAAGAGTATCCCCTAAGTAGGTTTTTATATGTTATTGGTCTCTCATAATATTAGAGGCATTGGGAAGGCTTATAATCAATGCTCCTTGAAAAATCTCATCTACAAGTACAAACCAAGTGTTATGTTTATACAAGAAACTGTGTGATGACAAGGATGCTCTGAGGTATCTTAATTTTTTTTCTAGATTGGTATTTTGTGATGATAAGCTTGATAGGATACTCAAAAGGGCTGGATTTGGGGTGGAAAAATACCTTGGATATAAAATCATTTGTGACTTCTCCAAATTACATTCATGGAACTTTTCACTTAAAGGCATTAGATGTGGCATTTGACATCTTAAATGTCAATGCTCCTTCATAAAATAAGAAGAATTTTTGGGATGAGTTAGCAAACATAGGAATCCTACAATTTCTCTATGATCTAAACTTCACCACATATCAGACTAAACTTTGGGGGGCTACTGTTCATATTAATCCTTTGGCAGAATATTTTTTTAATTACATAAAACAAAATGATTTGGTTGATGCCACTCCTTATCTTATTGAACCAACATGGTCAAACCATCACCATGGGGTGGATGGTATATTGAAGAGGATGGATCATTTTTTATTAAAGGAAGCTCTCATCTTACATATTTTCTCTTTTAAGGTAGCCACCATCAATCATTTCTCCTTTGATCATTATCTTATACAACTGGTACTTGATATGGGTATGAAGTTTCCACCATCTCCCTTCATGTTTAATCCACATTGGCTATCCTATGATGACTTTGAATAAATCATCAAGAAGACATGGTAACCAATTTATGGACTATATGGAGAACTACTATGGTTAGTCTATAGAAAAACCTTAGATGAACCAAGTTTGCTACCATGATGTGGGAAAAATAAAAATTATTGGAAAGTGATAAAGACATTTCTAAGATTGAAATAAAAGTAAAGGTCTATAAAGATACATATCACTTGGATAGATTCAGTGAGGAAACAAAAAAATCTCTTGAAGCTTTGGAATAAGAAAAGGCTAAACTCTTGGCATGGAAGGAAGAAAAATGGAGAATGAAAAATAGGATTACCTAGTTTGAGGAAGAGGATGACAACACTAAATTCTTCCATATACAAGCTATGGTGTGTAGATCACAAAACACCATTTGGTCTATTAGGGACAGTTCTAGTGAGGTATGCAAATATTACCCTTCTATCTCAAAAGTTATGGTCACTCACTGCAAAAACATTTTCTCAGAGCCCCTCACATAAAACATCAAGGATGTTTTATCCATTGAATCATTTTTTGATGAATAGATGGATGGTCCAAAAAATTAAGCACTTATTCATCCTATAACCATGGAGGAACTACATGAAACTATCTACTCTTTTTAGCATGGAAAGGATCTGGGGCTAGATGGGTGGAATGTTGAATTTTTCATCAGATTTTAGGAACTCATTACAAATTATCTTCTTTTGGATATTGATGAATATCATCTATTAGGTAAAATGCATGCTCCCTTTTCATCCAGTTTCATTGTAAACATCTCAAAAGATGACGACCTTGCCAATTTCAAACATTTCAAACCCATACCATTATGCAACTGCATATACAAGATTATATCCAAGATCATAGTTGCTCATATAAAATGCATACTATCTAAACATATCTCCTTTGAATAGTTTGGTTTATTGGACAAAAAATTCATCCATGATGACATTGACATAGCACAAGAGGTGATGTATTCGATCAAAACAAAATCTAAATATGATTTCTTTCTCAAGATAGATATTTCAAAGGCTTTTAATAGGGTAAATTGGTTATAACTTAGACTTATCATCACCCATGTGCCAACCTTCATTAATTAGATTGAGGATTATTATCAACCTATAACATATGTAGTATTAATCAATGGTTCTATTAAAAAAAATTTACCCAATCCTGGGGTCTACATCAACACTACCCGCTTTCAAAAAAATTCTTTCTTATCATTATTGAGACCCTTAGACGACATATAAAACATGAGAAATATGATGGGGGTTAAAATAGTTGTTAGTTCTATGCTCTCACATGTCCTATTTGAGGATGACATTCTCATTTTTGGGAACATAACTATCCAGGAAGCAAAATGTTTAGAAAAAATATTGAAGCTCTTCTCTTCAATAATGGGTATGGTCCCAAATTTTTAGAAGTCTATTGTTTAATTTTTCAACATTCCCCATGCAGTTAAGATACTAATTTTAAAACTCATTCCCTTCACCACACCAAACTTGGCTACCATAAAATATCTAGGCTTGTGCCTAAAAATAAATTATTACCATATTGGTGACTAGCAGTCACTCATTGACAAATTAAAAAAGTGTGTAACTCTCTGTTACAATAGGTGGATCACCATGGCAAGGAGAATGGTTCTTATTAAGAGTGTACTTGAGGCTATCCCATTTTATTGGCAATATCTAGAATACCTCCAAAAAAAAATTCTCAATCATATCATAAGGATTTGTATGCATTTTCTTTGGGCTAGAAATAAGGAAAGGAAAAGCATTCTAATAATCAAATGGTCCTTGATAGCCCAACCAAAATTTGAGGGTAGCTAGGGATTAAAGGATTTACTTAACTTATCTAAGGTGTTGGATGCCAAAGATGCATGGAATCTTATTAGTAATCAGGGCCTCTAGTAATAACTATTATTTCAAAAATATATCAAGCCTCTTTCTATTATGGATTGGATACAAGTGTAGCTAAAGAACCACATAGGAGGTTCCCTGTTTTGGAAGGCTATTACATAAAGAATCAACATGATTGAGACCTATTTAGTTTGGGATTATAGGGATCAAAAAAAAAGAAAATTGGGAAGGATGTAGTTATTGGTATTCCTAGAGCATTCAATTTTCCAAATGATATGATAGAATCCCTTCAACAAAATAATATCCAATCCCTTGTAGATGCTTATGATAGAACTATGATCAGTTTATGGTGCATGGGATGGAATAATGTTAAATCTCTAGGTCTTGCTATTTTAGATGCTTATATTTAGGATAGATATGAACTTTGTTTGGTATACAACTCTATTTTCTTCATCAATGAGGAGGACACCATTTTCTTGTCATACAATAAATATGGAGGAAACTTTCACGTTAAGATGGGATATCAAACTCTTAGGTAGAGATAGGGAATATTAGATAATCCTTAGTGCTGGACAGGAATCTGTAAGCTACATGATCCACCAAAAACAAAACTACACTTCTAGCTAGCTCTCCATAACAAAATCCTAACATGGGATAATTTGATGGGTAGAGGTTGGCATGGACCAAATATATGTTCCCTATGTGGTGAGGATGCTAAATTGATTAATCATATTTTTCTACATTATAGTTTTACTTTGATGGTTTGGGATACTATCATAACATAGAGATTTGGGATCTCTTATAGAGGTAGAATGTTGAATGAAGCATGGGATGATTGGTCTAGGAACAAATGAATTTCTATTGAAGATATCAAGCTTCCACTACAAATCTATTGGAGTATTTGGATTAAAATAAATAATGATATTATCTTAAATAAAAATCCCAACCTTTATACTACAATATATGGATTTAAATATTCTTTGGTGCCTCCTATCCATAGGCTACCAAAGAACAAGTGAAAGGTATTGGGATTATCTATGGATTACATGCATCCTTATTATTTTTGTGATAGGTAATCAATGGGAAACCCAAGAAGCAAAGGGGATGGTGGGGTCATTCACTTCAATGATTATGAGATCTCCTTTAGGTAGGGCATAGGTAAAAATACTAACATTTTCCAGAGCTCCAATCAATTATCACTACAGTCTCCATTACTCACAAATGGGGGCTTACTTCTATGGTTGTACATTCAAACTCAAAGATGGAAGTTGAGTGGATGAAGGGGATAACATAATTCAAGCATATTATGCTTAGAAACTTGTTATAGAAGGTAAAGGCTCTTGTTACACTCCTTCAATCCTACACTATCACTCATATGTCTATATATAACACAACACTTTACCTGACAAACTAGAAAAGGATGCATGCAATTGCATAAAAGGTAAGATTATTTTATGGATCAATATGGGGTCACACCATAATTCATGATGGATATATCCATCATATAATTTGGGACTAACAAGTTGCATTTTAGTGCACACTATATGCCTCACACATATGTTTTTCACAAAATCTATTATTCTTCTTTCATCAGGATAGTTATGATATTGTTTGGTTGAGTCTAAATGCCTCCCTTTCTTTAAGCTGAGGTTGAAATTTTATACATGCCATGGCTTGGCAAGACTAGGCATAAGATCCTATGGGCCATTTTTACTCAACAACTCCTATTTTTAGGCCGTACTAGATGTATCACTTGTTTTTTTAAATTGAATAAAAGATATCCAATTTTTCTTTTTGAAAAAAATATAAATAAGTAAAATAATATTTTATATGATATTGGATAGTTATATATTAATATTAAATGGATAAAATATATGTATATAAATGAAATTATAGGACATTTGCAAAGCTAATATATATAAGTCTACTGTCAATTCTATTTGATTCATATTGTCAGAGTTTAGATTTGAAAGTGTATATAAGTGTATAATTTAAATAGTAATTTTTTTGATGTGGAGTGGAGTTTTAATTGAAAAATCATGCCTAAATTTATTTATTGGTGAATAATTATTTTGGTACGAGTTCATATTATGGGATTTAAACACCTATTCACATTGTGTGAAGAATATGAGTTTGGTTTGCCCATTATTACTATTGGAAATGAATTTAATATGTGAATAATTTAGAAGTTTTATTCTGATTACTAACTATATAGGTACATAAATTTTAGTAATACCTTAGTTTAAATTTTTGATGGTTTAGTTGCTTGATGGAACCTTTATAATGATATTAAAACTAAGTCTCGCCCTAATAAATATATAAATGAGTTGATTCTACAATTTATAATGCAAAAAATATTGTGAACAAACTTTGTATTATTCCTATTGACATCATACCTGATGGATGGTCATAAAGCAACTAGTTATACAATGTATATGATTTCTAGTTTTGTTCACTTGACTTGATGGGATTATGTAGTAAAATGTTTTGTAAGTTGTTATTGGTGTAATAATAATTACAATTATTAGATGTTTGGACTATATTTTGGGTACTAGTAAACTATGTGTCATATTGATGTTAATCATTATATTTTTTTTCTCTTTAGGTATTAAATAATTGTCATATATATGTTTTATTATTCTCTAAATTCAATATTTAAAATTCTTTGTTAATTTTTAAAAAATGAAGTGTTGAGGGAGTAGAAATCTCTTTCTCAGTGTAAGCTAAATGCTTCTATTTGACTATTTTCATAGTGCAAATTGGTGAGTTTTCCAATGGTAGATAAAGTATAGAGATATAATTATTATAGGTATTAAAATCAATAGCATCTTATATGTTGTTCGGTTTGAACTTGAGTAGTTTATGAATACAGGGTTGTTTCTTAAATGAGACATTTGTAAAGTTCAATGTTTAGAGATTGTCTATAGCCTAAGTGGACTTATCTTTGAAATATCAATGTTGAAGCTTATGTACTTGTTAGTTCTAATGGTTGTAATAATATTTAAAGGTATCAATGTATAATAATATTCCTTAGTCTAAATCGTTAATGATATGTTTTTAACATTTAATAAATTGATAATAGATATAAGTTAGTACTTGACTAATGTAGTTACTTCTAATACCAATTTGGAAACTATTTATCTATGAGTTGAGAATCTTGTTGAGTTGGAAAATTAAATGTCATTTAAGTGTAAATAAGCAATCATTTAGATAAACAAATATTGTAATATATAATAATCAAATTTAGATGATAGTGTAAGTATTAAGAACACATTATTTGAATATTCAAATAACATTAAAATATTATACAAGAAAATATTAATAATGATAGAATTGAAATATAACGAGTTTAACTTATCTTAACATTATAAAATTATGGATTAAAACTAATATAAAGTATTATTTATATAATTAAAATTTGATTAAACATATATATAGTGGAATTAATAAATTTAACTTGGATTATTATTGAATGTCTTGATATAAACATTATGATTTACATAGCTTAATCATTTTAAGAACTCATTGTATAGGTTGACCACGAAAAGTCTTGAGGCATACCTTAAAATCTTGTTAGAAGGGTGAAATGAAAATTGAGACTTAATTCCTATCTTAAAAAACACATGGATAGATATGTCATCCTCTAGGATTATATCTCAATAGTTGGAAGACTGCATGCACTTTTATAAGATTCATTGCAAGCTTACACTTAGATTTTTCTATTTAAAAACCAACCAAATCTACTTAGAAATAGGATTCAATTAATAACCAAATTTAAGACTTTTCTGAAATAGAAACTTTTAAGTTTCAAACTTATCCTTTCTGAATCAAGTTCTATACCTATAAATTTTTTACCAAGTTCCAATAATTTTTGGTGGAATCAATTTCAGAGACTTTTGGCAATTTTATGTACCTGATCTCTTTTTCAACCTACAAAGTTGATATAAAATTGAGTTTCTAAAAATAGTAAAAAGAGTCTCATAGAGGAACAAGAGATTTTTAGTGATTTTTTTAACCTTTAAATTTGTATAGGATCTTTTATTATTATATTTTATGTCCATTTGATATTTTTTGTGACCCTTTTTAAAATCAAATTTATTAAAAAAAAATCTACTATTCCTGCTTTTACCCTGTGAGGTCACTTTAGAAAGGATATTGTAATAATCAACCATATTGATATTTCTTAAATATAAAAATTTAATCCTCTTATGTTGAGTTTCATATTCATGTTTAACCTATTGCATTTTTATTTCAACTCTATTTGATATATTTTAATGAGTTCTCAGTGTACCCAATTTGTTAGCAGTTTCTTAAGAGACTTAGATTGATGTTGTCAATTCTAGTTTGGTTTAGATATTTCATTTCACATTGTTATTAATTTAGGTCTATTATATGATTCATATGAGTTGTCATTATATTAAATAGTTTATTTAAAACTCTGGTTTAATTTATAATATTCGTAGGATATTTTATCCAAAGTCATTTTATGAGCACGTAGTGTGTTGTGCTTTCATGGTATCAACATTGCACTCTTCACTCAATTAAACCTTGACTATTTACATTACCCTAATCCCATTTCGTGTTTCTACCATGTTAAAATATCCAATATATGATGATAGTTTTTTTTGTTTAACATTCAAGCTCATGAAGAGCATAATCCAATTTCGCCAAGTTTAAATAATGTTTCTTATTATGGAGTTTAAGTTTTGGACCTTTTATGTTAGCTTGTAATTATTAAATATATTTAGACATGTGCCTTATCCTTTGTTATGTTCCCTTTTGTCACAAGAAGTTGAGGTATATTTGTAGTGTGTTATAAGTGAGAAGTGTTTTTTGAAAATTAAATTCTCTTATAGTAAGTGTTACCTACCTATTGACATCCCTTTTGTAACCTATGTAATTGCTGTTTTTTTTATTTACTAGTGTTAATGTGTTTGAGTGAAGTGTTTTAAAAATATGGTGTGGTTTATGTGTGCTTGAGATGTAAATTTTGAGCATTACATTCTCTTAAAGGGTACATTGGATCAACTACAACCTTAGCTCCTAGGGTGTGACTAAGACTAACTAATTACCATCTTATCCTTAAAACACCTATCTAGATGTGTCTATATGGATGGTTCATCAATTGGGATAACAAGTTAGAATATATGGCCGTCACTAATTAATTTTTGGCTTGTTCATAAAGATTTAGCTGAGAGAAAAACTTTGTTATCATATCTCACCTAGATTTATTATAGATAATCCTCCTATAATTTCTTAATGGAATAATCCTTTCACATTTAAGATATAATATTTCATTTCTATCCCTCACAATTCTCCTACAATGCACAATGGAAGTTCGCTCAGTTTGGATACACAAGACAATTAGATTCTTTTAAGGGAAAAATCTGATCAATTGTAACCTTTGCTCTCCTAGTGAGACTAAGATCAAACAATGGTTGTCCTATTAATGAAATGACCATATGTACATGTCCACTTAGACAGTTCATTGATTGGGCTAATGAGTCAGAATATATGGCCCCCACTGACAAACATTTAGCCTATTCTAGAGATTTGACTACAAGACAAAACTCATTATCATATCTCACTCAGATTGAGTTAGAGATAATCCACCTAATATTTATTAGAGGACTCATATGTACACATGTATGTCCTAAAAATTCATCTCTAAATGTCATAGTTGTATTACAAAATAAAACAAATTTTCTCTGAGTTTGAACACTCCGTGATGAGGAAATTCTCTTAAGGGATACATCTGATCAACTATGACATTCAATCTCAAAGCTTGACCAAGACTTAACAATGGTTATTCTAAATTTGAAATGCCTATCCAAACATGTTCCCATATATGGTTCATTGATTGGGTTAACAAGTTAGAATATATAGCCCCACTAACCAACTTTTGGCATGTTCTAAGTTATTTGGCTACAAAAAAACTTTATTGTTGTGACTTGCCTAACTTCAGTTATAGATAATCTTCATGGATTTCCCTAGAGGCCTTGTCCATGTGTGTGTAGGAGCTAATGTCTCATCTGTATACTTCATGATTATCCTATAATGCATGATAAAAAATTGCATAGTTTATACATTGAGGGATGAGAATATTCGCTTAAGGGATGTGTCCCATTAACTGTAACATTCACTCTTGGGGTATGACCAAGACCAAAAAATAATTTTCCTATCCTAAAAATGTCCTTTTGGACATGTATACATAGATGGTTTATCAATTAGGCTAATGAGTCAAAATATATAACCCCCATTGACCAATTTTTGGCCCATCTGAGAGATTTGGCCAAAAGAGAAACCTAATTTCTAAGTCTTGTCCAGCTTGGCTTAGAGAAAATACTCTTATGATTTGTTACAAGACTCATCTACACATGTGTAAAAGATAACAGTTCATCTTTACAACTCACAATTCTCTTATAAAGTGTGATGAAAGTTGACTTAATTTACACACTCATGCATGAAGAGATTTTATTTATGGATGCATCTGATAAACTAAAACCTTCACTTCAGGGGTGTGACAGATACCAAGTAATGACAATAGTATATTTAAAATTCCCATTTGAATGTGCCTACTGATGGGTGTGATCAATACCCTTCATTTAATAATGTCAATCCATGACTGGTGTCTAAAGGTTTTATGTAAAAGTAGAAAGAGATCTTTGGCAAATTGTTTCACACTACACACTTGTAAGAATTGAAAATCACAATTGCAAAAATTAAAAATCACACTTGTAGAAAGTAAATCAGACTTGCATAAAGTAAATAACACTTACATAAATCAAAACACTCTTGCATGAAATAAAATCACACTTACAGAATTAATCTAAACTTCAAGAAAATTACTACAAATTTGTTTGTAAAGTATTTCTAAGAGTATTTCAATATTCTAGCTATCACAAAGAATGATTTCCATTTCGATTATATATATATATATATATATATATATATATATATATATATATATATATAATCTAAATGGAAATCATTCTTTGTGATAGCTAGAATATTGAAATACTCTTAGAAATACTTTACAAACAAATTTGTAGTAATTTTCTTGAAGTTTAGATTAATTCTGTTGAAAATTGTAGCAATTTGTTGAAATTCATAGCAAGCCTGGTGAAATTTGTAGTAAACCTAGTGAAATCCATAACAAACCTAGTGAAATCTATAACTGATTTGATATAATCCATAGCTAGTTTGATGTAATTCATAGCTAGTCCATAGCAAGCCTGTTGTAATCTGTAACTAGTCTGTAGCAAGTTTGTTGTAATCCATAGCTACTATAAGAAACCTACTGTAATTTAGATATGCTGTGGGATTCTGTAGCAAGTTTGTAGGAGTCCATATCTTGACCAAAATACTAGATCTTATTATATAATAACTTAACATGGTTACTCTTCATACTTTGAATCATTCTCAGTGTATTATAAATAGTGTATACATTTATTGATTGTTTTTTCCCAATAATCATTAAAAATATCTAACCAATATATAATAATAAATTCTAAAGACATAACCATGATATATACTTACTGTTTCATTCTAAATAAAATATAAATTCAGAAACTACATTTAGATCCACTTCTAATACAATAAAAAATATGTTATTTTATGGATATAATGAGCTATTTTATGGGATCTTCATCTCCCCCACACCTAATCTCATGCATGTCACTATTTAAAACATCATGGTGCATATGCATGGGTTATACTTAGATTCATACTTCAAATGAGATTCCCAAATTAATTGCATTGGTAAAAGTATGATGAATTTTTTCTTTTAAAATATCAGATAAAAGTGGTCAATTAAAATGGACATTTAAGGATAGGTTCTCGTGTGTATTTTTTCTACCATCATTAGATTGTTCTTTTTTATCCTTTTGACATAGGTTCTTGTGTAGAATTCTCATGCTACTCTCTTTATCTTTATTTTTTACTTTTTTTTATTTCTATTTTTTTTTAAATGAGACAAGAGCAGGTTTTCATGTTGATAATTTTGTACTATGTCTACACATATTTATTTTGAACACAAAGTAGATTTTGACATATTTTTTTATTCCTTTCAAAACTATGTACCATGAAATTCTTATTCTTTTCAAAACTATGTACCATGACTAGAATCAAACTATTTTTATATTTTTGGATAAGCCTAATTCTTATATTTTTGAAGCTATTCTCCTCCCCCACACCTAATCTTGTTCATGTCCTCATGCATGCCAAATGAAAGAATTTGGATGAGATTATAGAAGATTAGATGAAAGTTTATCTATTTCTCTAGAACAAGCCATTTTCAAGAGTGGATATTTATGTAATAACAAAACTTACAAGTAAATTTAAATCTAAGATAGTAAATTAAAATACCATGGCCTACCTTTAGTCTTCAATGTTGCTTCCATGGTAGCCAAAGTGAAATATGTTGAAAAAAAAGTGTTGAAAAAATTACAGTCTTACTATCTAGAAATAAGAGCACAGAAGGAAGCAACCATGTAAAATTTGCACTAACTATTCCATTAGACAAATTGTATTATTTTTAGTTTTATATTTTTGTCTTTGATAAACTAGTAAACTAATTTTTTAATCAAGGATCTTTATTCGAGCACTTGGTTCACTAGCAAGTTGGTTTTCAAACCAAGGCTGCCAACAATGCCTAAAGGTTTTCATTGTTGTTTTTTTTTCAACTTTTTTTTTTTAACTTTTATAAAATTTATGATATAGAAAATGTTATCCATATAGTCTATGAATCTTCATACTTCTTACAAATATGGCATGTAGTTTTTTGTATGTTGACATTTTCTACATTAGTCTATATAGTGATGACTAATAATTGGTGATAGACACTTGATGATTCTGCTGCATTCTATTGTTAAAGGTAACTCAAAATAATTTTCCAATTACTTTGTAGAAGTCAAGGGAAGAAATTTTCATCTCCAGAATGACTCCTAATGAAAGTATCTTGTAAAAAATAAAATAATTAACAAAACCTTTCCAGTCAAGCATAATATCAACAATGTCAAAGAAATGTAAATACGAACAACAAAATGTTAAGATGAACATTTTAATATATATATAAGAATGAATTTAAGCCTATGTAGGAATTAATGATGGTTTATAAATTAACATTATTTTTAATGGGATTTTATTATGGGGAATAAGAACTTCCTAAGACAAGTTCTATTATTATGTAAGTGGATTTGGGTTTAGTTAATTATTGAATATTGATGTAAATGAGTGAAATGAAATGTCATAAGTTATTTTTATTATGAATTATATTAAAAATACTAATTATTATTTTGTATAGGGAAGACAAAATTTCATTGCTAAATTATTAGATAGAAATTAAAAACTGAAAAACATACCTAGTGATTAAATTTTGGAGGTCCTTGGCTTCCTTGTTAAAAATAGATTTTGCATTCCTCCTCTTGCTATTAAAAATTTTGTATTATTCACTAATGACTTGGCCTATATTTGCATCATGCTAAGCAATCTTATTCACTATCTTCTTCTGTTACTAGGAAATCAAAAGTGAGGGTTTGGGGGCAACAACCCCCAACAGGGTCAAGGTGAAGCACCCCTTACACGCTCCCTATCACGATATAGGGCAGGGTCAAGGGGCAAAGCCTGTTGAAGCTAGGCTTAATTTACCACTTTTGTAACCACATATTTGTTTTAAATTGAAGATTTTTGGATGATTTCATGTTATTTGAGACAAATTATTGAAAGCACATAATTTTTACCAATTTATAGCATCTATAACATTCATAAATTATTAAATCTTTGGTCTCATATGACTATATGTAAATCTGAGGTTCTGGTTTTCATGGATGTTAGGCCTAGAATGGAAGTCTAATTATTTTCAAACTGTCATCATTATTTTTTTGGTGACAAACTTCCACATCCATGCAGACTTAACAACAAACACAAAAAATAGAATAAACATTTTGTATTGAGACTAGATTAATTTTTGAGTATTTCAATTTGTATTTTTGTATGGTTATGGTTTAGAAAGAATTTTATATAATTTATAATAAACTCTAGTAATTATTAAAAGAGAAAATAAAAATTGAAATAGTTAGATCTCGAGTATTTGAATTGATATTTTTTATTAGGTGTTATAGCTACATTTTAGAAAGAATTTGATAAAATCTGGTATAAATTAGGTGGTTAGTCAAAGAGAAAATTTAAATTGAAAATTTTAAATCATCAAATTATACATGCTAATTTTTTTTTAAAAATCAATGATTATGTTGACTTATTTGACTCACACAAAATCTAGAGCTATATCTTTATGATTCTAAATCTATTGCATGACCTCTATTCTCTCCTACTATGATCTACATTGCATGCAAATTTTATTATTTTTAACTTGTTTTTCCCACATGGAGTTTGTATGAAATAATTTCCTATGCACTATGATATTGCATGTAAGATTTTGGGAAGCTATATTTAGATATTTCATCCATGAATCTTGGCATGAACCTCTATATCTATTAAATTGACTTTATTTGGTGATTATCTCTCCATCCATTAGGCCATGACACGAATTAACATAAAAACTATTGAAACCGTTATCATGCATATAAATTAATCAACCATACTAGATTAGAATGAAATTCATACACATCATTTTAAAATCTCTAAAATTCTAGTTGGAGTGATAGTTTATTTTCAAAAAATCATATAACTATTTTGTTTTCAATTTCATGATAAATTATTATTATTTTGTCATTGTTGGAAATAAATTGTGCTTACTTGAGAGATCGAATACCACACATAATTCTGGCTTAGGAGTCTTTCTTTAACAATTACATAGATTAGATTGCAGACAATTTTATTTTAGTATAGATCATCAACATAATTCTCTTTACCTACAACTTCAGTGATCCTTTCATAAATTTTAGCTATTTTTAAATTTTGTCCAAAAAAACTAACATGCAATCTTATCTTGTTGGAAACTATTTGTATTTTTCAACCAAAAAAAAATAACAAAATAGGTTATTGTAGGCATATAGGTATGAGGTGATTGAAATAAATAAAGACCAATTTGGTAGTGATTTTTACCTATTAAAAATATACAAATTTTCCATAATCATCCAAAGTATGTGTATCCATTATAGGTGGTTCTAAAAAAGGTGAAACTATATTTGTAAAGGTTTCACAAAACCATATATAGTCGATCTATCTTATTATAAATGTAGATCATTTTCTATTTCATATTTATTAATTGTCAATAACTATAAAAATTCATTAATCAGAATATTTTCTCTATCTTGCTAGTTGTCTCATAATTTAATTCCATCCTACATCAACAATTAGATCTTCCTTCATGATGTTATCAGGTGTTATTTTCTACATAGTAGTGTTAGTGTTGAGAGGTTTTGATTTTTGATTTTTAAATATAAAATTATTAATTTCAAAAAAAATAATTTTTTAATCTATTTTGGAAAAAATAAATCTTAAAGAAACCATTGACTAAGTATCTCCTGTCATAGAATTTGCAGAGAAACATTCGCTGTCACTAGAAATCTCTTTAGTAGATCCTGAATCTCCTAAAAACACTATGGGTCCCTAGCAATGGTACCAAAAATGATGGGTGTCATCAATAACCTTTATTTAATAATGTTAATCTAGGGCTAGTGTTTGAAGGTTATATGCAAAAGTAGAAAGAGTTCTTTGGCAAATATTTTCACACTCCACACATTTAAGAATTGAAAATCATACTTGCAAGAATTAAAAATCACACTTAAAAAAAGTAAATCATAATTGCATAAAGTAAATCACACTTGAATAAATAAAAACACTCTTTCATGAAATGAAAGCACACTTGTGAAAAGTAAATTGTTGAATTAAAAATAAATGAAAACATAAAACACCTGTAGGTTTACAAAAATTTATACAAAAGAAATTTTTATAGCAATAAAGAAATAAAATAAAAATTTAAAACAAAAAGAGTAATTAAAAAATACATAAATAAATAAAATACATGGATTCATATTCTTTGGAATGAGTAGCCATCTCATTCCTCAAAAGAGGATTTACTTAGAACATCAGTTTCAGAATAGTCTGCTTAGAATGATGAAAAAAATGTATTGATTGATTAATTGATTCGAAAGTTGAAGGTTGCATTTATAATTCATGGTTCTAACCAACACCTTATTTGGGAGTAACAACCAAGATACTCTATCTTATCTCAATCTCTAAAAAATATTTAGATACATATTTATTCCAATAATAAAACATAATCTCGATCCCCACTAAATATAGAGAGAGATAATTATTAGAAATGAAATTATATAAATATATATTTGAATACAATCTACAATGGAAAGTCTATATATATATATATATATATATAGAGAGAGAGAGAGAGAGAGAGAGAATATAAATGGAAAAATTCTTTGTGATATCTGAAACATTAAAATACTCTTACAAATACTTCCTAAATAAGCCTATAGCAGTTTTCTTGAAATTTGTAACAATTCTATTAAAATCTGTACTAACCTACTAAAATTTGTAGCATGCTTAGTGAAATCTATCGCTGGTCTAATGTATTTCATAGATGGTTGAATATAATCCATAGTTGGTCCATAGTAAGCTTGCTATAATCTATAGTTGATCTATAGCAAATATTTTTTTAATCTATAGCTACTATAAGAAGCCTATTGTAATCTAGAGCTACTGGTTAATTCTATAACAAATCTGTAGGAGTCCATATCTTGACTAGAATATTGGATCTTGTTGTATAAGACTTCAACATGGTTAATCTTCATACTTTGAATCATTCTTAGTATATTATGAACTGTATATACATTCATTGATAGCTTTTTTCTAATTATCATTAGAAATAACTAACCCATAGATAACAAAGAATTCTAAAGACATAACCATGATATATACTTTCTATTTCATTCTAAATAAACTATAAGTTCAGAAAATAAATTTAGATCCACTTCAAATACAATAAAAATGATTTTATTTTATGGATATAATGAGCCATTTTATGTGTTCATCACCTATATAGATTATTCATTAATTGGGCTAATGACTTATAATATAATTCCCCCCACTGAACAACTTTTGGGGCATGTTCTAAGAAATTTGAGTATGAGAGAAATCTCATTGCCACATCTCACCTAGATCAATTTAGAGATAATCCTTCTAAGGTATATTAG
The DNA here is from genome assembly GCA_037957365.1 of Torreya grandis. Classification (NCBI taxonomy): domain Eukaryota; kingdom Viridiplantae; phylum Streptophyta; class Pinopsida; order Cupressales; family Taxaceae; genus Torreya; species Torreya grandis. The sequence continues at coordinate 832,562 of JARHVA010005756.1, forward strand.
AGGTATTGCCTTTTCATATGTAGGACCTAATGGTTTATCTCTAACCATCATATTTCTCCTACAACATGTAAAAAAAATTCATTGATTTTACACACTCAAGGATAAGAAGATTATCTTATAGGATGTGTCTAATAAACTATAACCTTAACTCCCAAGGACAAACAAAGTTAAAAAAATAGTCGTTATATCCTTAAAATTCCCATTCAAATATGTTTACATAAACAATTCACTAACTGGGATAATGAGTCACAATATATGGTCCCAATTGACTAAATTTTGGCTCATTGTGAGAGATTTGGGTATGAAACAAACATCGTTGCTACATGTTATCCATCTTTAGATAGATAAAATCCTAATATTTATTAGAGGATTCATCCATGCACATGTGGGAGATGATGTCTTGTCTCTATCCCTCATGGTTCTCTTACAATATGTGACTAAAGTTTACTCAGTTTTAACACTTAAAGACAAAGAGATTCTCTTAATAGATGCATCCAATCAACTAAAACCTTCACTCCTGAGGCCCAATAAAGATCAAACAATGAACAATATAACCTTAAACCACCCATAGAGACATGTCTTCATAGATGATTCATCAACTAGACTAATGAGTCTAATATACAACCCCTATTAACCAATTATTGGCCCATTCTTAAAGATTTGACTATGAAAAAAAACTCATTATTGCATCTTTCCCATATTGATTTAGATAAAATCCTCCCAAGATTTATTATATGACTTTTTCATGTACTTGTGGGTGCTGATGAGTCATCTATAGTCCTTGTGGTTCTCCTATAACACATGATTGAATTTCACTCATTTTTCACACTTAAGGATAAAGCAATTATCTTAAGGGATGTGTCTGATCAACTAAAACCTTCACTTTGAAGGCCTGATCAAGATTGGATAATGCTCATTATAGCCTAAAGATAACCATCTATATGTGTCCACACATATGGTTTGTTGATTGGGATAATGAGTCACAATATATGGCCCATACTAACCAATATTTAGCCTATTCTAAGAGATTTGGATATGAGATAAAACTCATTATTGCATCTCATCCAACCCAAGTTAGATAAAATTCTCTTGATTTTTATTAGAGGAATAATCTATGCATTTGTGGGAGCTAATGGCTCATCTCTATCTCTCATGGTTCTCTTGCAATGTGTGACAAAATTTTGCTCAGTTTGTACACTCATGAATGAGGATATTCTCTTATGGGATGTGTCTAATCAACTACAAACTTAGATATTGAGGTGAGACCTAGACCAAAAAACCATTTTTATATCCTTAAAAATCTCTTTTGGACATGTCTACGTAGACAATTCATTGATTGGGATAATGAGTCACAATGTACAACCCCCACTAACCAATGTTTGGCTTATTCTAAGAGATTTAGATTTAGAGAAAGCTTGTTAGCACATCTTGTCAATATAAATTTGGAGAACATATTCTTGGTCTTTCTTATAGGACTCATCCATAGACGTGTAAGAGCTAATGGCTCATCTCTATCCCTCAAATTTTTCTTGCAATGTTTGACTAAAGTTGGAAGAGGATCTTAACCAAAATTGGGCACTCTAAGCTTGGTAAATAGTTTAATTACGTAATATGCATCAAATTAATTAAGAAGGATATATTGAATACCTTCAAAAATCATAAAAGTACAAAATTATCATCACTAGAGGGACTAATGAATGGTTTTCAATAAAAAATAGAAGTTTGTGTAATGTGTGAAGGAGTAATGTAGGGTGTAATGATGGATTCATGTTTGTAGTAGGTTTAAAATAGGTCTAATAAGACATATGAAGGTTCATCAATGTGCATGTAGTGGCTAAAGACAATATAGATCAAGAAATGTCAAGTATAACTTCCAAGTAACATGAGAATGGCAAGAAAAGGGAAGTTTATTGTATATTCAACACCAAATGTCCATCTAGTCATATTTTTAAAGGTCTATCTTGAGGATTGTTTTATTAAATTAGATGTATGTAAGAGATCAAATGAGTAGGTATATGTACCTATATGAAGTATAAATATGTTTAGATTCATTGAACCATGAATGAGATCTTTATGCCTTAAAACTATGACAAAGAATAAGCAAGATTAGAGGAAGATTAGAAACTACATTTATGAGAGTACATTATGAGATTATGGGGATGATGATAAGAAGGATAGAATGTAGATGAAAGTAAATAATGATAGATCTTGAAAGAGAGTGAGATAATTATATGTATTATATGCATGAAGGAAGTTGTTGAGTTCACTATGTGTCTGATAGGATAATATTTTCATTGAAGAGGATGAGATTAAAATTAGGGATTATAGTTTTCATGATCCAAATGGAGGTCTATAAATAGAGACCTAGACCAAAGAAAATCAAGCCCAAGAGTAGACCTAGAGGATTTTGAGAGTGTAGAGTTGATCATAAGAGGAGAGAGTGTAGAGGGATGGAAGGGTGATATGTCTTGTAAAGAGAGAAGAGGACTCTGTGGGCTAGAATTTTATGAACCTAATGAGGTTGAGAATGAGAAAGGGTGTTCAAGGGAGAAGTAAAGGACCCTTTATCCATGAAAAAGATCAAACCAAGTATAAAGGAGATTTAAATCAGAGATCAAAGCTAAGTTAATGTGTAATATAAGTGTATGTTACATTTACATTAGGTATTTATTTTTAATTTACACCATAAGACCTAAAACATAGTCAATTCAATTATAAGTAATGTATTAAAATCATTTATATAAATTTTGAGATTCTAAGACCATAAATGAGCCTTTATAATAGTCATGCACCTTTAATAGGCAATGAATTTCACCAAGAACATCAAATACTCCTTATTACTATTTTGAATTCAATTTTGGAGGAAAAATATAAACACCCCCTAATTGAGCTATTATAGATAACTTGAAGCCATGATAAGATATGTATTACCAAAAACACACTATATACAGCATGATGGATGATGCTCATGGATCACTAAACCTCATAACAACTATGATCAAGTATAACTTATAATATTTTCATCCCTGAAATTGATCACAAGTCCACTTACATCATAATTTCAATTTGATATTTAATTAAATGTAAATGTAAAATACACATAATGATGAAGCTCCTAACTTAGATAAACATGTGGATTTTTTATCCCCATATAAAGTAATATATATCATTGACCAATAATATGTGTAAATAATCAATGATCAAAATAAAAAATATGCATAGGTAAAGGAATCCTATTGTTCAATAGTATATATGGGTATATGCAATTTTCTATGTCATACTTCAACATAAAAATAAGAACATATATCAAGAAAAAATATAGACCATAACATGTACATAGATAAAATATGACATATAGGTATACAATGTGGGCCATATCTACATATAAAATTGATTATGATTACAAATAGACCACTATCACAACTACTAGCTCTCATACTCCTCATTTCTTCCAAATAAATTATACTTTGTTGGTATAGACATAGAGTTAGGGGTGTTGGATACCTAAATAAAAGGAGAGACACTCCTCTTAATATGTGAGTCAGCCCTTATGTCATCCATAACCTCTAAAAATTGTTATGTCTTCACAACATATAAAATATAAAAGTTAATGCATTAAAATTGTATTTTGAAAATGATAAGTTTTCAAGAACATTTTTTTTCAAAATGACTTTACACTCATTATATTCCATGTAAATGGTTGTCTATGGTTGTGAGGCTACATATAAACTCACGATGGAGAACCATATAGGGAATACATATATCATTAGATCTATATGTTCATACATTTATATAAATATGACATAGAATATCATTACTTGAAGCTAAAAAACAATTTTAATATGTGTTCTCACCAGTCTCCATCCATGAATCATGACATACTGCAAAGATAATGGATCCTTAGATGTAGTCACAACATCAAAAAAACCTTCTTATCATCTATTAGGATTTCCCATAGCATACATCATCATCTATAAAACCAATAATTAAATAATGTGTGAATCTAATGAACGTGATAAAAATATATGACTATAATATATATCTTAAAACATATTTTTTAAGGGGACAATAAACATACATGAAAAAATATATAATTAAAATGTTTCCAAATGTATGTATATGGTACATCTGTGACAATTATGGCCTCTACAATAGATTCATGGCTTATTGAGCTACCTAAAATATCACCAATCATCTATACAAATAAAATATAAGAATTTCAGTCAAATAAATTAGTCAATTAAGTAAACACATACTAGAAACTAAACTTAATATTATTTTACAAACATAAAAAATCTATAATTAAAATTAAACCTATGTATCAAATATAGATGGTGAAGTCAATAACTCTTGCACAATAGGCTAATGTATCCTAAAAGGAGTTAGTAAAGCTAGTACATCTGGCATAGTGTCTGACATGCTAGTGTCATGCATTGTTTAAGCATCGACATGTGGTATATGTTATGGCACACTAATTTCCTAAGCCTTGGAAGCATCTATATGTGGTGTATGATCTATCATGCTAGTATCCATAAATATACTTTGCGAATGTCACAATAGAATAAGTGGTCCTATACACTTCCTCCCACATGATGTACAGTGATGCATAGGAAATAAAACATGAGTCAGAGTGTTGGGTCAATATTTTGTCACCAACTAACTGATGGCAAAATAGATATATCAACCACAGCATAAGGAGATTTATATGGCAAAGTGTGCAGGTTTACCACATCAAAATGGGATAAATCTCTCCTCTCATCAAGGGGAGGTTCTCTATAAGGCAGGGGAGGTTCCCTATAAACTACTACAACTAATATATATATATATATATATATATATATATATATATATATATATATATATATATATATATATATATATATATATATATATATATATATATATATATATATATATATATATATATATATATATATATAAGCTAAAAATACACACAGGGGTGGAGTCATACCATCCATCTCTCTTTTTTTAGAGATGATGTTCATAGAATAGATGAGAATTCTGGTGTAATTACTGAAGGTACTTCTCTTCTTTTAGAAGTGATATTCAGCCAACAACAAGATTCTTCTTAGGTAGTAACTGGTAACCACAAGAAACCCACGAAAGCACAGTCTTTCATTGCTTCTCACATAGAATAGAACACATTAACACAATAGGATTAGTTTCAGCCCAAAGTCTCCACTTAAAACTAAAACAAATTAAAGATTATGAAGGATAAGGGGAGCTCAAAGTCTCTCTAGTATCCTACACACAAAACATAGACTAAAGACAATTATGGCAGCACAAAGTCTCCCACAGTTGGCTTCAGGACATATTCCAAATTATTTCCACTTGTTCTGCTTATTTGATTAAATGGACAAGATGGTATTCAAGAAATAGACATAAGAACAATATCCTAAATAACACAAGTTATTTCAACACAAAGTTTGAAGGGTCACTTGCTTTCTCATTTAAATAACAAAATATGATTAACAGTCTGAGCTCAAAGTCTCAGGAATGCCTTTCAATTTGGGTAGAGTTTTGCTTCTGATAACAGAGAGATCTACCTTATACACAATGAGAGATTACAATATATAGTACTTCCAAGAAAGACTTGGCACTTCTTTTCACAAAAGGGCCCATGCTGCATTGAAGGCATTTGGAAATTTTGTGAAAGTGCCATGCTGGAATAGGTCATCGGCCTTGACATTTGCATTCTAAATTATCTCAAATGTCTCCTCCTAAGCATGGGTTTTTTGGTCTTCTTTATGGTGCTTACATGGCTATCTACTTCACCTTTACTTAATGTAGAAAAGTAGGCCGTGCCTTTGAAAGTTTTCACTCTCTGATGTCCACATGGTGGACTGTTCCACCTACTGGAAATAACTCTCCTGCATATATTTCTAGATTTCTTGTAGTTTTTCTCTCTTTCCTTGCCATGTTTTGTCCTTCCTTGGTGATCTGAGCTCTCAAGGCTATCTTCCCACTTTCAGCTAGCTCTTTTTATTCCTTTGGCCAATCACTAAGTTTTTTCTCATGTTCATGCCATATTTAAAAATCAATGGATATTTCATTACCCTAAATTTGACATCTACAGGGACGTCATTGGTCACTTGGTCACTTGAACTACTTTGAACCTTTTTGGTTCAAAGTGGTTCATTAGTCGGGGGTTCAATCGGCTCTTTGGTTCAATGTTTTGTGAAGGGTTACGTTTGCTTTCTTTTTCTTCTTTGGTTGAACCATTTGGTTGAACCATCTTGTTGAACTTATTTCTAGAATCTTCTGCTTCCTTCATTTGCTTGAATATTTTGTTTAGATTTTGAACTTTTTGAACCTTTGAACCTTGGACCATTTTGGTTCAAAGTTCAATAGTTCATTCTCTTTCTTTGAATCCTTTGAAGCTTTGAACTCTCTAAATCCTTTCATTTTCTAAGTTCTTCAAACTTATTGAACTCGTTGAACCTTTGAACCCTTTGAACTCTTTTTAGTTCAAGGTTTAATGGTTGAATAGTTCAATCTTCAATCTTTGAAGCCTTATTTTCTTTAAATTCCATCGAAGATGTTAAACTTTTAAAGTGGTTGAAGTTCTTTCTAGCGCTTAACTCTTTAAGTCCATCGAAGTCATTGAACCTTTGACCTTATTGAACCTTTGAACCCTTTTAACTCTTTTTGGTTCAAGGTTCAATGGTTCATTGGTTCATTCCATTTGTTTTAAGCCCACCATTAAGTCTTTTGATTGAACCTCAGCATTGAACTAGCCTTGAAATGCCTAAGTATTTGAAGAAAGACTTGTTTCTTTGTGAAAGCCCACCGGTTGAACCTGCGAGTTCCTTAGCTGAAAAAGGCTTGATTAACTAAAGAACTTGGATACCCAGAACATTTTTTGAAAAAGGGAGATATCATTTTGGCCTGCAAGACCAAAATAGTTGATATGTTATCCACAAAAACAAGTGACATATTTTGGGAACAACAACTGGCTCTAGTTAGGGAACTTCCATCGATTGAAATTTTGAAATAGTCAAAGGGAGTAGAAACTAGAATCTCAGTGCCTATGTGTATTCCATTGGTATATGGATTCATGCTACCCAAAAAAGAAAGGTGCCAAAAAAATGAAAATGAACAACATAAAACAAGCTAAAGACTATAAAAAATATATACATATGTACAACTGATCTTATCTAATACTTCAAGGATTGAAGTGCTTCAGATGCTACCCATTGTGACGTAGTGAAAAATGCATGCCATCTTGATATTTCAACAGGAGACTATTTTCACCATTGAGCCGATGAATAAAAAATGGGCCTCTCCATAAGGAATCAAATTTCCGATGCATTCCTTTCGGTTCTCTCCTCTTGTCCCATAACAGAAATTGATCTCCAATCTAGAAATCAAGAATCCTTGCTTTCTGGTCAAAGAGCTTCTTTACCAAATTTTTATGTGTAGTAATATGATCCACCACCATAATTCACTATTCATTAAATTCAGTCAAACACATGATCCTTTTGTTGATGGAACTTTCAAATGTTGAATCTTTGACTATCTTTGCCAACTTTAATGCTGGTAATTCTAGGGTGGTTAGTATCTCTGCATTGAGACCATACAAAAGTTGGAAAGGTGACATACCTATCACCCTCTTGGGTGTAATTTTGGCTGCCCATAAAGCATTAAACAATGCTTTGTGCCAGGTTCTCTGATTGTCATCTACCAACTTCCTGATGATGGTCACCAGGTTATTATTCCTCAATTTTGCTTGGCCATTCCCTTGTAGAAAATAGTTAGAAGAGTGGGAGAGGATAATCCCATAATAAAATCATAATTGGGTAATCTCATGAGAAGAGAAATAGGTTGCATTGTCTGTTACAATCTTGGTTGGGACCTTGAACTTGGAAATGATGTTTTATTTGAGGAAATTACATACTATTTCTGAAGTAGCATTCTTAGTTGGGATGGCTTCCACCCACTTGGTGAAGTAGTCTGTGGCTATGAGGACATAATCATGTCCAGTGCTTGAAGATAGGTTTAAAATGCTAATGAAATCAATTCCCCATTACTGAAATGGCTCTTTAATTACTACTGGTTTGAGAGGTAATGTAGCCAACTTAGATCTTCTAATGAACTATTGACAAAGTTCACATCTACGTACCCATTTATATGCATCTTAAATAGAGTAGGCTAATAATACCTGGCTCATAGAATCTTATGAGTATTCACAAGTGCAGAAAAATGTCCTCTACAAGCCAAATTGTGGAAGGATCCCAAAAGTTTGTTCTGCTGCACTTTATCCATGCAACGAAGGAATGCCCTATCAAGGTTCCTCTTATACAGACCATTGTCCCACAAGACAAAGTTGGCAGCTTTTAACTTAACAGTCCTCTTTTCTTTATGAGATAGGTGAGTAGGACACTCACCATAGGTAAGGAAATGAGAAATATTTGAATACCACTCATTCATAGTGGTAACAAAGATAACTATTGGCATGCCTTCAACTTCTATTTCTTCATGCCCTATTTCCTCTGATATGTTATCAAAAATTAATTGATAGAGACCTCTTCCTCGCAAAAGATTAGTAGGTTTGATAACAAGATCAAACTCTTAAATTTTGGCAATCCAATTGCCCCTTATGGTTCTAAACTCCTTGACTATTGCATAAGCATGCTTCTCCATGTTTGAGTATTTTAGTTTATGAGCTTTGAAAGGAAAACTCATGAATGATATAGGAGATTCCACACCTTCTTTGCTCTACTAAACTAGAATTGTTGAAAGTGTGTGTTCAAAAGCATAGCTGTACATTATGAATTCTTTGGTGTAATGTGGGAAAATGAGGACTAGGGCATGGGCGATAGCTTTCTTGATATCTTGAAATGATGACTTACCTTCTTCAGTCCAATGAAAAATAGCTTTCCCCTTCATCATGTCCACAATGTGGTGAATCTTCTCTGTGAATTCAGGAATGAACATTCGTAGAAAATTCACATTTCTAAAGAAAGAGTGAACTATAGTAGTTTTACCAAGTAGAGTAAGCTCTTAGATGGATTTGACTCTTTCTGAGTCAATATTTATACCTTCATGGGATACAGTGTGATCAAGAAGTTTCCCTTATGTAACCCTAAAAATTGACTTCTTGGGATTTAGAGAAATGCAATTCTATCGACATCATTCTAATACTTCTTGCAAATGATACACATGATCAGGATGATGCTTGGAAAAGACAGTCAAGTCATCAAGATATACCATAATGAACTTCCCCATTTTATCTCTAAAAGTAAGGTCCATTTCTCTCTGGAAGGTGGCACTAGCATTGATCAAACCAAAAGGCATTTTATGATATGCAAAGGTGCCCCAAGGTGTAGTGAAGGCAGTCTTATGTTGGTTTGCTTCACCAACTTCTACTTGATTATACCTTGAGAAACCATCTAACATTGATAACATATCATAACCAGTCACTATCTAAAGGACTTAATGCATGATGGGCAGAGGGTAGTTATCCTTTAGAGAGGATTGATTCAAGTTTCTAAAATCCACATAGAGTTGAATTTCCCCATTCTTTTTTCTCACAGGGACTATGTTCGCAATCCATGCAGAATGATGGATTGGAAAAATTATCCTCGCTTTTAACATTTTTTGAATCTCAAAAAGAATGGTACCTAATATCTTGGGGTTGTAATTCCTATATTTCTACTTGTGAGGCTATGAATCACTCTTGAGAGGAATTTCATGATGAACTTCTTCAGGCCTGAGTGACTTCAGATCATCATAGGAGTATGCCAAAACATCTTTGTAATGGTGAAGCAAAGCAGTGAATTTGAGCTTCTCATCAGGAGTGCAACACTTCCCAATGTTCACCATTTTGGGATTTTCCTTAGTACTCAAATTTATTTTATCAAATTCTTGGGAGGAGCTTGAATCCATTTGTTGCTGCTTGATGAATCTATCGTGCTTATCAAATAGTTTCTCAAGGGAAACCAATCCTTTTGGGATTTTATTCCCTTTGAGCTATAGGAATTCTTCACTTGCATTTGAGCTTGTTCCAGGGGTTGACTCCAATGGTGGAGACTTACTACCTTCAAAATATAGCTCCTCAAAGCTATCCATTTATTCTAGGAAGGCAATGATTTGATTGTCACCATTGAATACCTGCCAATGGTTGGAATTATCAGGCATACTTGGTCGAAAGACCAGTTTGATAGTGTACCTACTTATTTTGAAATCTTGGTGAGGAATCATGAGGGTCACTGAAATAGCCAATACATCTGCATGATCATTAAACTCTTTGGGCACTACAAAAATACTTAAAGCATCAAAGATTTCAATGCAGTCCCATACTAGATTGTGATAATGTCACAATCTCTCATTCTTGGTTTGATACAGGTTACTTACCTAGCAAACCACAAATTTAACATCTCCTTTGGCATGAAAGAGTTTAACACCTTTGTCTTAAGTTGCCTTCAACTTGAGTAACAAAGATTCATACTCAGCAATGTTATTGGTGTTACTGAATTGCAACTTATATAAATAAGGAAAAATATCTCCTTAAGGAGATATCAACATAATCTTGGCTCCAAAGTTGGTAGAAAAATAGCTGCCATCAAATTCTAGCATCCATATGTCATCAAAAATTGATCTTTCCTCAAATTTTTCTTCATTTAGAAGGGATGATTCTTTTTCACTTTGCTCTATCATTAAACTCTTTGATATTCTACCTAAACTTGATGAATTGTCACTTACAGGACTTTCCTCTGATGAAATAAAAACCTCCTCTATGGTTATAAAATAGTTACCCATTCCTGAAGATTCAAATATAATTTGAGCTTCAAGCACTGATGTTTGGGTAATAATTTACTTTAACTCCTTCTCAAGGAGAAACCTTTGTATGATGCCCTTCACAGGTATCCTCACCTCAAACAGGGCCATGCTCAGTTCTCCACCAATGTCTTTGCAAAAATTTCACCCAATAAGGATACCATATGAGGCTGGGATGTCAGCCACCAGGACTGTAATTTCGATTCTTTTATCTGGAAATGCTGAAAATGCAAACTGGGCATCCTTGATTTGTCCTAAAAGTGGCACTTGTTTGTTTTCCATGGAGAAACATCTCCCAAAGGTCTTGGTTAGTATGAGACCAAGAGATTCTACCACCTTGGCAGGCATGCCATTGTCATATGTGCCTAAGTCAATTATACAGTTGTTTAGTTGATGACTGTTTATCAACAGGGAGACATAAAATGGTTCTATCTTCCTAGGGGTAGTAGGAGGAGTAATCACAAGATTATTTGGGGTGGACATGGGAGTCCCGTTTGGAAGTTCTAGTCTTGTAGGGACGGTTTTATTTCTTACACATTGCACTAACATATCCAATTGCTTAGGTTTGGCTTGTAAATATTCAAACATAGTCATTTAAATTTTGGTCTTCTTAGTATGGTAAATTATATCAAATAACTAAAATAGACTGATAATAGAGGAAGGAAGTTCATCCTTCTAGTTTTTTGGGGGTGTGGTACTGGTCTGCAAATTTGAAGTTGAAGGTGAAGGAATGCTTGAGGTACTTACTTTTTTTTTGTTCACTGGGTCCTTTGATTGAAAAATTAGAGTAGTCCCTCATTTAGCAATTGAAATTGCTAGTTGAGATCCTTCCCATATTTTTCTTTTATCATCTTGTTGAGTTGATTGGTTTTGGGACTTGGTAAACACTACGTATGATCTATCAAATGCTTCACCTTTACTTTTGGGTTCATCTTGGTAATTGATGAAACTAATGTTGGAGTTGTTAGCTGATTCTTCTTGGTCTTGTGCAAAGAGATCAGTGTGATCTTCTTGGTTCAACTCAGGTTGGAAAGAAAAATTAGATTCAATTTCAAGATAACCAACTGCTGAGTTGGCTAGTGCTGCTTCAATGAAAAGCTTCCCCTGTGGGGGAAGAAGGTGATTTGGTTGCCCTTGATTTATGGTAACATTGCCTTGGTATGACTGATTGGGAAAAGTCCTCCTTGGTATATCTCAGTACAAAAAAGGAGCAAAAATCCCTTGCACCATTTGCTTTTTGAGAGCTAGTAACTCATTTTCTAGCTTCTGCACCATAGGATGAGTGGTGCTTGTAGGAAAATTCTCAGAAGATGAAGAAGATTTACTCCTGTTAGGATCTCTTCTTATCCTCCCTGCCAAGATGAGATCATCCTCAACCTCAGTGGCCAAATACTAAGCTGAAGCAAGATCTATGTGGCCATCTCACCTCAACAAGAAACTCACTTCAGGAAGCTAAGAATTTATGAAGAAGCATTTGATATTTTCTGGTGTCGGCTGAGCAATTGTGGGAATCCTATTCCTCAGCTTGTCAAACTTAGCTATGAAATCCCTCATAGGTTCATGAGGCTCCTTCTTCATCTATGTGAGCTAAGCCAAAAGGACATGTGCATCTTCTACAAGTTTGAACTTGGCTTCGAATTTGGCTTTGAGGGTGCTCTAATTAGTCACTATTAATGCTTGTAGATGATAAAACTAGTCTACAGTAGCACCTTGCAATGTTTCCACAAATAGTCTGACTGTAATGTCTTCATGCTCCATGGCTATGACACCATAGGCTATGCATAAGACATTAATATGCTCATCAGGATGAACTCTCCCATCACCAAATAACTTGGGGAAATACTTCCTTGAATTGTGAGGTAGTTCATGTAGAGGTGGAGTTAGATTCAGGTGGCCAAAAGTGTTACCCCAAGGGCCTTGAGTTGCCATTATATGACTATTGAAGGGAGGGATAAAAAATCTCTGAGGAGTATGTATTGATAATGCTCTGCTAGTAGAGGAAGAAGAAGCTTTCCTGGTATTGGAGACCTAACTTTTATGGGAGGAAAAATCTTTGTTTGTTAGAGGCAAGATGGTGAAGGAAATAGATCAAAATTGTTTTACTATACCAACTTGAATACAGGGTCAAAAATACCTTGAGATCTCTAGCTTTGCGTATACTATGAATCTCTTAGAGTGTAAAATGGAAATGGAAAATAACTAGAACTTCTTCAATTTTAAGTTTGAGGCTTCAAATTGCACATTCTTTCCCCAATGGAGTTGCCAAAAAATTGTTGGGTGAATATTTTGTCACCAGCTAACTGACGGCAAAATGGGTATATCAACCACAACATAAGGAGATTTATACGGCAAAGTGTGTAGATTTACCACATCAAAATGGGATAAATCTCTCCTCTCATCAAGGGGAGTTTCCTTATAAGGTAGGGGAGGTTCCCTGTAAACTACTATAACTAATATATATATATATATATATATATATATATATATATATATATATATATATATATATATATATATATATATATATATATATATAGGGTGGAATCATACCATCCATCTCTCTTTTTTTAGAGATGATGTTCACAAAATAGATGAAAATTCTGGTGTAATTACTGAAGGTAATTATCTTTTTTTAGAAGTGATATTTAGCCAATAGCAGGATTCTTCCTAGGTAGTAACTGGTAACCACAAGAAATCCATGAAATCACAAAGTCTTTTGTTGCTTCTCACATAGAATAAAATGTAGTAACACAGTGGGATTAGGTGCAACCCAATGTCTCCACCTAAAACTACAACACAGTAAAGATTATGGAGGATAAGGGGAGTTCAAAGTCTCTCCAGTATCCTTTACACAAAACATAGATTGAAGACAATTATGGCAATATAAAGTCTCCCATGGTCAGCTTCAGGACATCTTCCAAATTATTTCCGCTTGTTCTACTTATTTGATTAAATGGAAAAGATGGCATTTATGAAATAGACATAAGAACAATCTCCTAAATAACACAAGCTATTTCAACACAAAGTCTAAAATGTTACTTGCTTTATCATTCAAATAACAAAATATGATTAACAGTTTGAGCTCAAAGTCTCAAGAATGTCTTTCAATTTGGGTAGAGTTTTACTTTTGATAATAGAGAGATCTCCCTTATACAAAATGAGATATTACAATATATATCACTTCCAAGAAAGACTTGGCACTTCTTTTCACAAAAGGGCCCATGCTGCATTGAAGGTGTTTGGAAATTTTGTGAAAGGGCTATGCTAGAACAGGTCATTGGCCTTGACTTTTAAATTTTGAATTATCTTAAATGTCTCCTAATAATAGGTTATCTATTCTTCTTTATGGTGCTTACACAGCTATCCACTTTGCCTTTACTTAATGTAGAAAAATAGGCCATGCCTTTAAAAGTTCATGCTCTTCGATGTCCACCTAGTGGACTGTTCCATCTACTAGAAATAACTCTCCTATAGATATTTCTAGATTTCCTATAGTTGTTCTCTCTTTCCTTATCATGTTCTATCCTTCCTTGGTGATCTGAGCTCTTAGTGCTATCTTCTCACTTTCAACTGGCTCTTTTGGCTCCTTCTTTGGCTGGTTGCTGAGTTTATTCTCATGTTTGCACCATATTTGAAAATCAATGGATATTTTATTACCCTAAATTTGACATCTATGGGGATGTCATTGGTCATTTGGTTGCTTGAACTACTTTGAACCTTGAACCTTTAAACCTTTTTGGTTCAAAGTTTAACAGTTCAAAGTGGTTCATTGGTCAGTGGTTCAATTAGCTCTTGGTTTAATGTGTTGTGAAGGGTTGTGTTCACTTTCTTTTTCTTCTTTGGTTGAACTATTCCTTTCAACCATTTGGTTGAACCATCTTGTTGAACTTATTTCTAGAATCTTCTACTTCCTTCATTTGCTTGAAGCTTTTGTTTAGATTTTAAACTTTTTGAACCTTTGAACCTTGAACCATTTCAGTTCAAATTTCAACAATTCATTCTCTTTCTTTGAATCCTTTGAAGCTTTGAACTCTCCAGATACTTTCATTTTCTAAGTTTTTCAAACTTATTAAACTCATTTAACCTTTGAACCCTATGAACTCTTTTTGGTTCAAGGTTTAATGGTTCAAGAGTTCAATCTTCACTCTTTGAAGCCTTCTTTTCTTTAAAGTCCATCGAAGATGTTGAACTTTTAAAGCGGTTGAACTTCTTTCTAGTGCTTAACTCTTTAAGTCTGCTGAAGTTATTGAACCTTTGAACTCATTGAACCTTTGAACCCTTTGAACTCTTTTTGGTTCAAGGTTCAATGGTTCATTGGTTCATTCTGTTTATTTTAATCCTACCGTTAAGTCTTTTGATTAAACCTCGGCATTGAATTAGCCTTGAAATGCCTAAGTGTTCAAAGAAAGACTTGTTTCTTTGTGAAATCCCACCGGTTGAACCTATGGAACATGTTGAACCTGTGAGTTCCTTAGCTGAAAAAGGCTTGATCAACTGAAGAACTTGGATGCTCAAAACATTTTTTGTAAAAGGGAGAGATCATTTTGGCCTGCAGGACCAAAATAGTTGATACTTTGTCCATAAAAACAAGTGAAGGATTTTGGGAACAACACATAGGAGGAACACTAGAACCTTTAATAACACCACTACTACCACTACCACTTCCACAAATATGACTACCACTAACATCACTAGTGCCACTACCACTAGCACCACCTATAGGATGAGTATAAGTCTTGAATGTAAGCATACCATGTTTAATAATAGCTTGTGTTAGACTTGTAAGTACCTGAAGGGAGTCCATTTATACATTATAATATGAAATTATAGGAATAGAGGCATGTGATATTGTCCTTCTATTTATCTAAACTCGATTATGATGGTTTTGGTCTCACTTGACAATAGGTCTAACAAATGAACATCCACCTCCCCTATCATTGGAGGCCTTCATGTCAAAGTAGTTTGTAATTTATTACAACATAAAATCATAATATAATTTTATCAAAAAGTATAATAGAACCTCATTATTTTTTCATGGAGGCTCATCAAACACCATCTACCACCTATCCCAAAAGTAAATTTGCATCTCCTCATGAACACACCAATCAATACTAATATGTTTTCAATTCATCACAGGAGGTTTTTTGGTTATAGGCTTAACAAATGAATTGCACACATCTTGTTTTTTTATTTTTTTCTTAACATCTTCATATGATAATTTGTTAGAATAAAATTGTTTCAGGCCTCTCTTTGTTGCAACATTACATCAAGTTATGAAGTTACATTTACAAAGCACGTAAGTGGATCTATGAGAGAAATGTAAATAGAAAAAAAATTAAAATGGCCATGGATTTGAGCTACAAACAAAAATGAAATGAAAAAAACATAAGGTTGTATGCCATTTATGTTCTGCAAAGGGCATACTTCCTTTTCAAAGGGCATACACCTTTGAGTTTTGGGCATAATCCTAAGCCTTGATAATTTAAAAAATGGTGTACGCCATTTTAAAAAAATCAAAGTTGGGAGAATGTCATAAATTTTATCCCTCAACTTTCTGCACTGACCTGTGGAACCGTACATTAGGTTCATATGTAAAATTTTGAACCCAATTTAGGTTTGTATTTAAAATGATAAACCATTTCATATGGATATAAACCTAAAGTTCTTACATACTACCTTGATTCCCATCCAATCCTCAATAGATATTAAAAATTATAAGTGTATTATTAAATAATGTCCTAGTTGCATATGATCCATTTTTCCCTCAAAATGATGTAGATGTCAAAATATGTCTCTACATATAATATGATATCTCAGTTTTTACTCTAAATCATTTCAGTATATCTCAATCATATTAGAATGTGAAATTCTCTACCTAACATGGCCTAAATATATGAAGCAACCCCAATTTATGCCCCCTTTTGATATTATGGATTAATCTTGAAAATCACTTGTCTCAAAACAAAGAGTTATGCATATCATGTTTTATATTAAGAATGTATAGTTATGTAACATAAATATATATACATGAAAAAATATTCCACCATCAAATAATTTTGACCATTGCAAGAATGTATGGAACATGTAATCCAAGGCAAGGGAAATTATATTCTGTTAGCACACAAGATATGATCATGATAAATTATTTAGAAATAATTGTCATATTCAACTAGATATATGAATGAATAATGTTGTGAAAAATGTTTTAATTGATTTTGGATTTAGTGATGTAAATAATCTAAAACATTCAGTCTAATTTATATTGTATAATATATGCTTAAATTAGTAAAATTTGAATATAACAACATAGCATAACTAATTTATTACAATTTAATATTTATGAAAATGACCTATAAGGTAGGGTGTTTAGTGATTTTATGTCTTGTTCTAGTTTTTGGTAGTCTACAATCATAAAAATAAAACTTTAGGGGATTTATATTCATTCATGTCATGAAATATATTTTGAAACCTATTAGGATGAATCTAGTGTTGACTGGATGCATGTGGTTATTGGATTTGTATACACTCTACTAGATTCATTTGATAGACTTGTACAAACCCATGGTAGTTTTTATTATGGTGTTTGTTCTATATAATATTCTTATATGTATTCATATTTATTTGGACCTATATGGTAACATTTTCCCCTATTTTTTATTTAAAACCCTTGTTTACACTCTTGACACATGATTGACATTCTAAAATGCATTTGGTAAGGTGGGTTGATTTGACCCTTGATAAGATGATAAGCATTAACTATGTTACAATACTCGTAAGAGGACTCAAGACACTTAGTTATACACCTATACGTATGTGTGAAAATAATTTAATACTAGCATGTTGTGTAATCCTTTGTATGGATTTAAATGCTTGATAACTTGGGATTTTAACCTTGTAATATTATTCAAACTTGTATAAGGGTCTGTGCCTTTGAGGGGTTTCAAATCTAGAAGCTTTTCGACAATTTCTCTCAATGTGCATATTTTTTCTAGTTATCGATATATGATTTCAAGATAAGAATAGGCTTAGGCATAATATGCTTAAATATCTAACTTTGTAAAATTAATTGATGTGATAAATGTATGTGTTAGATCATAATAGTTATTTGAATCTAATAAAATAGTCATTGAATGGAGTAAATATTAGTTTGACCAATGTATATGGATCCAATAATTAGATCTATTTGACTATGGCCAAAGGTGTCCATAAAAAGGAAAAAGTGATTTGAGATCAAGATATAGTTTAAATAAGAAAATAAACTATTCAAGCACAGACTATGAAAATATTGTCTATCAGTAATTTTAATTTGAGAAGGTTAGGCCCTTAGATAAAGAATGGATAAGAGAGAGTGTGATCAAGAGTCTGATGTGTTTGCATAGGTCATGTATTATAAGGCTTGGTCAAAATTGACATTATTAAGTGTCTAATACCAAATATGAGTCTTTAAAGTTTCCCCCATTTTAATCTAGTAATGGAAGTGAAAGAGTAAAATGAAAGAGTGATATACCTAAGTATAACTATAGTGGGTGTGTCTTGGTATATATGTTAAGTGTTGTACTTTATCCATACAAAAATTTGAATGTAACATGTATAAATAAATTTTAAATTATGATATGAAATATAATTTAAATTTAACATATGTGGGATTGAAACAAAAAAGAAAGAATAATACCTTATGTACATGAACCAAATTTATATTTAGAGATAGTGGAGAATGAGATAATTAAACCCTTGGAGATTCCAATGTTAAAACTATGGGTTGGGCTAAATATGCCCAACCCTTTGTGGAGATGGATAATTATTTATAATTTAAGTCACACATAACCTCAACCACACTAATATTCATATTTTTTAATATTTAGACCCACCATGGTTCCAAAGATTATGAGTAAACCCCAATAACCTGAAAATATAAGTTTTCTAATTCATATATTGTAGACAAATTTTATAATTCAATTTGAGTAATGCATGAATACAATTTAGTATAATGTGAGTAAATATTATTTTTGAATGTATTACACATGCATATATATGCACCAAATCTGATAACATATATAATTTTATTCATATAAACTATGAAAAAATATCACAATATCTATGAATGGTTCGAATATGCTATACAATGCCTTCAATGTGATAATATATATAATCTATGTCCTATAATATGGGTATTACTATCATAATATCTATATGATGTCAGTCATAATCATATATAATATCTAATATACACCATACATGTGCCCCTAATTTGTGTTAGATTTGTCATAATATGTGTAAATCCTATAATTATTTATGTAAACATTTAATAATCGGTGCCTAAAATATGAATTGTATGTGGCCAATTCCTAAATATGTCTTAGTAAATTTCTTAGTCTCTAATAAAATCCCAATATTTATGACCCAATTTTGAGGTGAGGAATGTATCTTATGAATTACTCATCTCAAAGGAGAAGAGATATATGAATGTTATATACAAAAATATGTAAACATGCAAAACATGTGTTAACATGATTAAATTATGTCATCATATATATTTCATATTGTATGAGCATATATGAAACATGTATCCTAAGGCATAAAATTTTCATGTAAAGATATATATATATATATATATATATATATATATATATATATATATATGAAGCATGTAGTGAAAAATCATCATAATAACAACCTTGAAAATATGGATTAATAACTATGTATAAGATACATGATATATATCATGGCATCACACATAAGTAGAAAAATGTGTGAAATGTATCATGACATGACAATATTATAAGACATTCAAACATAGTTTCATGTCCATGACACAAAATTAATCATAAAAACATGCATGTTAACATAGAATGTCAAATAGATTAAAGAATTGTGTAATGAAAACTCAATGTCACTTAGTGTAAAAAGGAACACGTAAATGGAGTCACTCAATTTCATACATGATCAATGATCACATCATCTAACACGTAGAAACAAAATATCACACATAGAACAAACAAGAATAATATACAAAATTAATGGCTATAATCATCACATATAAACAAATATAGTATCTACAATAATTAATTATTAGTAGGAGTTAGAGAAAACTATATTTACTCAATGTAAAGTAACTCAATATGATCAATGGAAATAGTCAAATAAATATGTAACCTATTTAAATTGTATGAATATTAATCTAGTATAAGGATGCCCCTAATGTAAGAAAGATATATCTTAGGTCTAAGATTGTCTTGCATATAAATTTATATATCATAGAAAACCTATATATCATGTATGTCACTAAAGTATATCATAAAACATGTGTATATAAAAAATAGATCTATAATTTAGCATATGTGATAAATCATAAATAGTTCATGTAAACTACCAATATATGTCATGCATAGGCCATGTTTTAAAAAAAAAGCTTAATATTTTAAATCTGAGTTATGAATTATGTGAATCTAAAAAGAATACAAAGGCATCTAATGGATGTTAAAACTTGTGTGGAGATTCTAGTGATAAAGTACAAAAACATGGGTATATAATCTCATAAAATGCTCACATTTTGTCACTGTAATCCTCACTATACCTATCTGTGTCAATATAATTTGGATTTAGTTATTCTCCTTCTTATATATTATCCATACATATTTCATTTAATTAAAATGTGTATGAGGGATCCTAATCTATATTATGAGATAATGATTTCTCACTTGTCTTTGAGTCCTTTATATTTTAGTGCTCAATTTTCAATTATGTGGAATATTGATTGTGTGTTCTTTATATAAGAAGGCCATGCATCTATTTGGAATTTTCCTAAATTAATTTTCACCATTATTATGCAAGTTTATACCATAATTATTCACCAAGATTCATCACAAATATCATTGTATCAACAACCTTAGGATTGTCCAATTGATCCCTCACATTATATACTATGTTGTAGTTCATCTGAGTTATGACCCAAATATTATAAGAAGGAATTGGTGCATATGTTTTTCCCTTCTCCTCATCAATATACATATTTCAGTGATAATTATCATAATTTATACTTTAATATCCAATATGTCATGTAATGGATGCTTGAATTCTCTACATCCTCGATTTTTTAGATTGGTTCATGATATAAACACTATTGGTGGCTTCTTTATATATGATTAACTATGATAAGACCTTAATCTTTCAAATTATACACCTTTTTTGCTAATGTCACATAAGTATCTATTTCATGCCCTATTACTCTATGATATCTATTTTTTTTCTTGAGTTCACTATCTACCCATAGCTCTATATATAGTTGTATGTAAAGACATTAAATCCATATCAAAAAACATATTTAATATAGTAATTGGTGTATCTTATGCACTATATAAAATCAATATGATAGTTTTTCTTTATCCATGAATTTTATATTTTTTACTAATTCTATCATAAATTCATTTTGTTCACCATTGATGCATTATGCAATGTGTTGAGCCTCATTCTATCTAGTTATGCTAAATTTGACAATGAAATGCTTCGATGGAGCAATTAAAATTAAATTATGTCATTACTAACATATATTGTAAAAAATATTTTATTTTGTATCCTTATGAATATCAATATCATTTTATTCCATGTAATTATGATTTTAGTCCTCTAAATTGACTACGAATTGAAGATCTTATACCTTCTCTTCTTATGTGTCATTATTCCCTTTTGATGGTTTGATTCATATAGGTTGGATATTTTTCAATATATTTTATTGACTCACCAATTTTATATGTATGTATCTACTTTAGTAGTATGGTCTATGATTCAAGTAATAAATTAGATTGAGAATCATCAATTACTAGATTGTATTCATCACTTAATTCTATTACTTTGAGATATTTGAAAGGTTTATTGGTTGTAAGATGTGTACAAACACCCATTATGGATAAAATTGATGCATTGGTGAAATTAGATGGTACAACTTAAATTTAATGTATCCATGGTCTACCTAAGAGTATTTTATAATCTAAGAGATTAAGTATCAAATGAAACATACTAGATAGTGTTTGGGGACTTGTATGATATCTAAATTAATTTATCCCATCATTTGGTGAGGAGCATACTCAAATCATTTGATATTATTATCTAATTTTTGGATAGATTCCATATTCACACCTAATTTTATTTTTGAAATGTGATATTACATGTATTCAATCTTGAAATATTGTCTATCAAGATCGATTTGAATCCAAGATTTTATATTTTTACTTGAATAGACAAAAAGAGATTTTTATTTATAGTAAGTTGAAAAGGCAAGTCATTATTTTTAAAAGATAGGATATCTTTACAATTTTTCAATTTATTAACCATAAATGCAAAGTAATTATATTCTATGTCATTTAAAATAATTGTGTTATGCAATGTAACATATAGGATACTCTTATATATATGATCTATTGAGTAACTATAAGGTGGATATTTTAGATTGGGTACTATTATGTTGATCAAGGATATCATTCCTTATATTTTAGTTATATTTCATAGTGGGAGGATGAAGGGGATGATGTGGAACATTATGACTAAAAATAATTTTTCACATAAGGTGGGGCACTCTACCTCTTCGAGTTGTAATAACATGGACCCCATTATTTTGTTAGTTTAGGTTTTTTACCACCACGTTGTTTTACCTGTATGGTCTAGTTATCATGTTTAGGTGTCACTTAGGTGTGTAATAAAGGTCATTGGGGAAGACAATACCATATTATTGATGATGTGAGGACATGTATACCTTCCACCTATATAATGAACCTTCTTATGTACTTTTGGCTAATTAACCAAAAACTAACTAGGAATTTTATTGCATTTGAATGCCTTTTCACATTATGGAGTTTCTTCCTCTCCTACACTATTGATTTAACTACTCCATAAAGTTTCACCTTCATTCATTTGATCTTATCTAGTATATCCTTAAGTGTGTCACACTTTAACATGACATCATAGCTTTTCTGGTAAATGAATGCCATTATTTGAAGTAAAATCTTGAGTTATAGTTTTCATGTCATAGATATACCATTCATTGACCTAGATATTGAAGATTATCCCTTTCTTATATTTTGTTCCTCTTTTGGAGTTCTCTATTAATCCAAATTTAGAAAATAATAAGAGAAAGGTATCTCTTATTGGTCATATTTCATCTAGTAGGTTTTCATGCAATAATTCTTGTGCCATTGGATTTAGAAGGTGTGAAAACCCTAAGATCAACATTAAACATGAATTATATTCATGATAGTCATTTTTGGTCATTTTGGAAGGTTTCAAGGTTATTTTGGTGATTTCACATAAATTCGTATAGTTAGGTTCTCTAGAGGAAAATATATTTTTATATTTTTATTGGTTTTTTAATATCCTTGGTGGATCTTTTTTATTCATATAGGATCTAAAGTTTTCATAGTTTGGCAAAAAATTCTTACCCCTTGATCTTACTATATTAATTACCTTTAACAATAGTCCTCATTCTTGACATTAGTGTTTTTGACACATTGTGTATATATCAATCCCAAAATCATAAATTTTAATCATATGTGTAACCATCATCTTTGACATCAAACCTCTTAATTGCATCAACTAACTAAAATCCTAACATATCAGTACTTTTGATTGTAGTTACAATCCACAAGTCTAACCTATCAAGACTTATGAATGCATGTGTAGTTAAAAGTTATAACATTGTAAATTTTAAATACATTAACTATCCATAATCCTGACATCAATACTTTTATTTTCTTGTGCATTCTAAAATCTCAACTATATAAAGGGTCAAAAGGTCTGATGATTATAGACATAGACTACAACTGTTATTCCCATCTCCGATGATTATAAGAGAGCTAATAAACTTTGATGGTTAAATAAAGGGACTATAATTTTGATGTAAAAATTTAACCATGACAAGTGATCCCTTATTTCCCCTTAAGTATACTCTAACCTCCTAAGTCTTACAATGGTCTAGAATATGTCAAATTTAATTAGGTGGAAAGTGGCACTACTCATTTCTAAAGTGAAGCCATATTTGGGGTGACATCACTACCACATCAATTAAATCAATCAAGGAGGGAACACTCATCCTATCCCTTATCACCTAGTCACATGGAAATTTAATCCCTTGGTCACAACTAACCCAAGGGGGATTAACTTTTCTTCACAAAACTTGGCCAAACATTTTGCACACAAAAAAAATGCAAAGTGGAGACAACTATTTTTTACAAGAAAGAAACATTCAAACTTCCCTAAATTTTAGATGACAACTAATTTTTAAGTGTTTTTTTGAAAGTGTGAGGTTTTTAGAGATCCATGCATTGATGATATTCTTGTGCCTTGTTAAATTTAACTTATGTAGACTCAAGGGGGGTGTATATTTCTAGTTTTTTAGCACATGTAATTAGGCACATACTTCCATTCTACACCATGGATTAGAGTCATGTCCCAGTTTTTACATTGTTTAACTATCATGTGTGAAAAACCCAAGTTCAATTCTTTTTTATAAGCAAAGGTTAACATTGAATCATGATGGGTATAGAAAAAAAATGACTCTTGATGTAGAGAAGGTAAAGTGGTTTAAATATAAGTGACAAAGCCTATGTTATTCTATCCCTATCTATGTCTCATGACCTACTCTTTCATATTGAATCTATAATTATACTCCTATTAAATTCTAAACTACATTGTAAAAACTATTTGGGAAGTATGACATAATTATAGGTCATGATTTGGATAATGGGATCACTAGTTTGGGCCTAGATGACTTTGAAACTATATAATGATTCTTCACAAATATAGAATCACTTAGGTTATGGTTGAAATATGTGGCATTAATAAAAAATATGATAAATTGATTCTTTCCATCCTTTCCAAATTAGGATCTAAATATTATTTATTTGTTTCTACCTTTGATGCCACCAAGCATGCCCTTGAAACTACATGGACCATGTTGTCTTTATATGAATTTGTTACTGATTTGACTCATAAGTAAGACAAGCTCATTAAAATGGGTACACTTAAGTATATAAATATCATGCCTTAATTGTGAGTCATGAAAAATAGAAGGATTCTAGATGTAAGAAGAAGAAAAATAATAAGAATGACCCATAGCAAAGAAAGGATCATAAATTTAATGTTTTCCAAAGCATAAAAAGAGTTATCTTCTGATGGGAAACCTAGAAAAGAGAAACTGGCATGCACCTAATG
Organism: Torreya grandis; assembly: GCA_037957365.1. Lineage (NCBI taxonomy): Eukaryota > Viridiplantae > Streptophyta > Pinopsida > Cupressales > Taxaceae > Torreya > Torreya grandis. Next base: position 857,561 of record JARHVA010005756.1, read on the forward strand.
CAAGAAATCTAGGCATGATGAATTTAAATGCATGAAGAAATGGATTGAAAAGCTAACTAAGATGCTTGATAAGCACAATATTAGTGTCCATAATTATTTCAATCAGAGTTCATCGACATAAGAATTTTATAAGGCCAAAGATAGTAAAAAGGGAAAAGATAAGGGAAACTCACTTGTTGCAATTACTTCTTAGCATTCCACATGGGCAATTGACTCTAGTACATTACACCACATGTTTTCATATCTGGACACGTTCTCATACATGGTTCCTTATTTTATGCCTTCCATATTGTTGGGTGTTGATATTGCCATAAAATTTAGTGGGAGAAGATATGTTAAAGTGAATGATCTAACATTTTCATGATGTTATATGTGTTCCCTCCTTATCTACCAATCTCTTATTTATGTATCATATCTCTCACATCAATTTAGGCAAGAGAGTTGAGTTCACACCAAATTTATTGTTTATTAGTGAATAAAATAGTGACTCCATGGTTGCATTTAAAAAATCCAATCACTAATATACATTCTATACTTTATTGCAATTTAATCCTAATAAACCATCTACTCTATTACTTATTCATATGGGGTAACTAAATTATGGCATGAGCAATTTGGCCATCTTAACCATATCTACCTATAGAAACTTAGTCATCAGGACATGTTTTTAAGGTTGCCATTAGTCAAGTTTTATAATGGAATTTTATAAGGCTGAATAATTGGTAAGCATCCCAAGGAGAATTATGATAAAGGAAAATCATGGGGAGATACACATATATTATAACTAGTTCACAATGAGATAATTAGTCTATTTCAAAAAACCTTGTTCAACAAGACTAAATACATGCCTAATTTCAATGATGAATTTTTGAGGTATAATTGGGTATAATTTCTTAAGCATAAATATTAGATCTTTGATAGTTTTAATGACTTAAAAGTGCTTGTATAAAAATATTTAAGTAAATCCATCAATATTTTAAGCACCAGTAATGGTGGTATGTCAATAATCATTTTGAATAATTCTACACTTAAGAGGGGATTGAACTAAAAAGTATAGTTTCATATAATACTTAGTATAATGGTGTTGAAGATCTCAAGAATAGGTCCTTATAAGAAATATCCAAATTTAAGCTACATTCCAAGTCTCTTATATGTTATTATTAGGTTGAGGCCATCAATTGTGCTTATTATATCAAGAATCGATTTCCTCATTAAAAATTAAAAGGAGTCACTCCTTTTGAATCTTAGAGAGGTAGGAAACCCAAAATAAATTAATTTTGAGTGTTTAGATCTTTTTTTATGGACCTCATTCCCAAGATGAAATTCAAAGTAATGGAACATTAAAATAAAACTTTCATCTTCATATGATATCCTAAGGGTGTTAAGAATACATGCTTATCCATCCCACTACTCATGAATTTTTCATTGATAGGAGTGTTCATTTTCAATAGGGTCCTTAAAAATCCACACTAAATAGATCTCCCCTTATTTGGATGTGTTAAGATTTGATGACATTTTTTATGATTTAGATCTGCCATAGGAGCTTCCTGATGATCTAAATTCTTCTTTTAGTTATGATGATGAGAGTAGTGATGATGATTCACCTCCTCCTTCTCCTATAATATCTTCAGAGGATGAGTAATCTCCTCCTGAATCATCAAGATTTGGTCCTCTTTGGGATAGATAAACATTGAAATTTTCTAACCTATGGGTTTGAAATCCATCAGACAAGTGACAAACACATTCACAATTTTAGAATGCCCCACATGATTTTATTACATTCTCTTTTGATCTAAAATAATTTAATGAGGCACCAAAAACTCCTAAGTGGGATACTACTATGGAAGAATAATATGGTTCCTTGTTGAGGAACAACACTTTGGATTTAGTCCATTTTCGTAAGGGAAGAAAAATTGTTATATTTAAGCATATCTACCAAAAAAATTGTAATAGATGGGTCCATAGACAATTTCAAAGAACATTTAGTAGTAAAGGGTTTTTATTAGGTACTTAGAATTAACTATACTAAGACATTTGCCCCATTGGACAAAATTAACTCAATTTCTCTCTCTCTCTCTCTCTCTCTCTCTCTCTCTCTCTCTCTCTCTCTCTCTCTCTCTCCACAAAACATCACTGGGATGTTCATCAGATGGATATGAAGGTAATATTTCTTCACTATGACCTCAAAGATGAAATATACATTGAGAAACCACAAAGATTTATGGATGACTATTTATTAGTTTACAAACTTTGTAAACCTATCTAAGGCCTCAAACAAGCTCCTTAATCTTAGGATGCCAAAATAGACTCCTTTATTTTTTTAGTTGGGTTCACTAGATGCCATTCTAATCTAAATGTATACATATTATGATAGGATGATTCATTATTAATTTTAGTTCTATAGTGTATGACCTATTAATCATAAAGATTTTTTCATCCACCATCATAGAAGTGAAAATTGCTTTGTTTGATAGGTTTTCAATGTTTACCTTAGGCTTGTTGCATTAATTATTTAGGATTGAACTTTATCAATTTGAATTTAGGATCACTATCACTTTATCCTAGTATGCTCTTTCATTTCTTTCATGGTTTAACATGGATGACTATAATCTAGTTTTGAATAATTTTATATCTAGTGTGAAGATTTAGGCTTATTTTCCATCTCCTTTGGTTGATGTGTCCTTGTATTGATAACTTTTTTGTAGTATCATCTACATTATGCACATTAGATCTGAGATTTTATATGTAGTGGGCATGGTCTCTATATTTATGCATGAACCACATGAGTTGCACTAGAAATTAGCTAAATATATTATCCACTACATTCAAGGTACTCATAGTTTTGGGATTCACTATGGAGCATGCATTTTTGTTGACTTCATTAGTTATATATATTTATATTAAGGTGGTGATATTCATAATTGTAAGTCTACTTTAGGCTATATTTTCCCCCTTATTTTAGGTCCTACTATTTTGTCAAACAAGAATAATTTTTTAATTACTATATCTTCTATAGAGTTAGAATATATATGAGTTATTAATGATTCGGCTAAGGATATTTTGTTTCAAGGCATTTTCACTGTGTTTGGAATCTAGTTTGGATGACCGATAATCATCTTATATGACAACCAAATCACTATCAATATTTACAAGAATATGGTCCTCTATCAATGGACCAATCAAATTGAGATTCACATACATTTCATTTAGGATCTCATCCATGAATAATCCAATGATCTCTGTTACATCTAGACAATGGAACAAATTACTGATATATTCACCAAACCCTTCATTGGGAACAAGTATCTTCATTTTGGGACTCTTCTTGGGGTTTAGGAAGCTTTGGAATCCTCTTCTAGGGGAAATTTATATGTACTTGGGTGCATCAATTAGATTTTATGTTAGGACACAATTACACTACCCACATAAGGTATGCTCAAGGTGGGTTTTAGTGTAGTTTTTTATCCCATTTAATGTTTTTTCCATACACATATTGCCTAACTTGCTCATGTGTCTTTTTAGGTCATTATGAAATATAATCCCACATTCATGAGGATGTGTGGATATGATTATATTTCACCTATATAATATACCTTCCTAAATATTTTATGTATAATGAACTAATGAGCATTTTACTATTATGGTGCAACTTATTATTCTAGATCATGTTTGATTTCACCATTACATAGGTAATTTATTTTTGAATTCAATCTTATCCACAATTATATTCAATTGCATCCCACTCTAACATGGTATTAAAATTTAATCCAATTTTTTTACAAAACCAAAAAAATTATTTTATAAGATTTTTTTTTGAAGAAGTTAAAAATCACATAATTTTCAGCCTATAACTCATTTTTAGGTGCATTTTTTTTTTAAAAGTGTAATTTTTTTGAGATCTACACATTTATGCTATTATCGAGAGTTATAAAATTGATCCCCTATTATTTTTTATGGGGTTGTATTTATTATTATATTTTTATTACTTTTTTTAACTTCAATATACGTATTTATTATATACTCACTTAAATGTCCTAATTATTTACACACTCAATTATAAAGTGAAAACCTATGCAACATTAGGGGTGATTTAGTGATTATTTCATAAATTAACCATTTTCACACATTTTTGGTTGAGTCCAACATCCACTGCATTAAGCATGCATGGTTACTTATATTCATGTCGACTCACCTTGAGAGATATCATATAAGGATAGTTGATTCAACTCCAGTGGTTCTTCTTAGAAATAATAAATATGATTCATGGAATAATTACATGGAATGATTTATCAAATAACATGAAATTATTCAATTTTTATATGGATAATATTCTTCTCCCATTGATCAGATTTAATACAATGACTAGGCTAACTCTTATGATTGTGTCTATGGTTACTTATTGATGCATGTTTCATGGGATCTACACCACATGTGGAGAACATAGAGTGTACCTCCACTATTTTGAGCACTTATAAATCTCTTTTTATATATTTTACTAATATTTATATCACTCTTCTTACTACAACTTATATTTATTATGATGGCACATTCTTGATGGATAGTGCTCTTCCATATATCAAGCCACAACTATAGGATGAGATTTTACAAGACCTTAGTAGTCCTATTAAAAATATTAGATACATTATTATTTATGATATTACTCTTCCATATCCATCACATATTTTTACTTTGAATAATCATCTCGTAATCATTAATAGTGTGAGTGCACCTTTTGAGAGCATCAATAATTCATCTCTTTCTATAGATACTCTATTTATGAATATGTGTGATTCATTTGTAACCTCTTATTTGGTTTTTATATTTGTTTATCCATTATATACACTTCACATGGATATTTTTTCCATGCACTTATTCACACAAGTTCACTATAGTGGCATTATATTTAATTCTTGTGCATGATCTTACCATACCTATGCCACATTTCAGATTTAGACCATATTTAGAGACATTCATACTATTTACTTTGTATTCCATTGTATAATGGACATATTTTTAGTAAACTCATATTTTTATCATTTGGTAAAGGGGAGAAACATTGTTCGATGTAGATGGAGTTTCTTTAGTCTTTAGGTAGAAGATCTCATAATCAACCTTGGTCATTTTATGATCTCTACTATAGACAACCTCGACATATTATATGGGGACTTATTAGTTATATATTTGATATGTAATTGGGTACCTCATCAAGTCTATTTTCTAGAAACCAGTTCTAGTACCCACTTAATCTACACTTAATGTCAGTTTTACTATAGGAATTTTCTAACCATGTGGTTTTACCTACATGGTTTACTTAGATTTCTTAAGTATCACTTAGGTTTGTAATAAAGTTAATTAGGAAAGATAATTTCAAATTATTAAATATTTGAGGACATGTATATCTTCCACCTATATAATCAACCTTCCAATGTACTTTTGGTTAATTAACTAGAAACCAACCAAGAATGTTATTGTATTTGAATGATTTTGCACATTGTGGGGTTTCTTCCTCTCATGTGTTATTTATTTTACTACTCTATATAGTTTCACAATTGTGTAATTTATCTTATATATTTTATCTTCAAGTGTGGCCCACTCTTATATGTTCATTAAAAACCTTAGGAAAATAATGGGAGTGGGATAATATCTATAATGACATTGAGGTATAGGGGGGAGTAGGAATAAAAAGAATCACACATTCCCTCTATTGTGTAATAGTAACAAAGAACATATCACATTGGATATCTATAAAAAAGGATGTATTAAGGAGAGATAAACATTATTCAAGATTAATTTCATCCTTATTTTAATTACACATGAGTTTGAACCATTTCATTACATGGTTTTGAAAGATATTACATATTTTGGAAAGAAACAAGTAATTATAACAATAATAGATTGAATTAGAATGTATAAACTATGTATAACCATTATATTGATGATGTGTGTATTTGATTAAGTGGAAACCAAATATCGGAGCATAAATCTTAATGCCAAATTTTTAAACCCTAAGAAAGAAAATTAAAATTTACTTTTATCAAAGGAATAAGAATAAAAGTTAAGGTTGTAAGGATTGAAGCCCTAATATAAAACACCATCTATAAGGTAAAATAAAAAATTGGGTCTAAAAATTATATTTAAATATATAAATATGAACCCTAGAATATAAGAATGACCCTAAGGGAACCTATGGTTTATAATTTCAATACAAGGAATATGTTTACTAGTATGTTTTAATTATTTTGTATTTATAGATCTAAATAAGATAAAACATTGAGTCTAGTTCAAGATGTATAATATATGTCTAAAATAAGACAATCTAAATATATCAAAATGAGTATAGCTGATAAATTTCAATTTACTATTGATAGAAAGAACTTGTAATATACCTTTCTTTTATGATCTATTCTATTTTCTCGTAGCATAAAATTTTAATAAGAGATATATAGGGGATCTATGTTGACTTATATTAGGAAATAGAATATAAAACTCATTGTTATGAGATTGGTAAATATTATACATATGTGGTAGTTAGATTCATCTTCAACTACTAGATTTTTATAGGAGACATACATTGATAAATGATAGTTTGGATCTTTAGGTATGTGTCTATAAGAGGTTCCTATGTATTTGACTTTATTTAGACTTGTGTGGATAAATCTATTCTCATTATATTTGTTTAAAAATCCTAGCTTGCATAGTTGAAATGTAATTGACATCTAAAAATGGATAGGATAATATGGGTTGAAATGAACTATTCCATCCCCCACTAAGTGGGTGATAATTTACTAGATTTCAATACTTTGAAGAAGGATCAAGCCATATGTAGTTTCCCCACCTAATTGGGTTTATTTAATCAATGTAATACTATCATATTATGAAATCCTAAGTATGGATTTCAACATTTTAAAACCTATGATTTTAAATTTATAATAGTATTTACAATTAGATCGTGTGTTACCCCTTTGAGAGGTTTAAAATTTTAAAGATTTAGTAAAGTTCCTCTTATGTGTAGATGTTTTCTACTAATAGATAGATGATTTATAGATAGAAATATGGTAATACATGATATGGATTTTTAGTGGACTCGTATGTAATTTAAATCTACACCGACATGTGGAACAAAGGGTTCAACCCCTACAAAGGATTTTAATATGAGAAAATAACTATTCAAGGGAGTGTAGACATATCTAACCAAGGTAGATGACTTTGGTAACCAGATCCATTTGACTGTGGTTGGAGGTGTCAAGAATGTAGGAAATGATGATCTGAGATTAGGATAAAATCTAAGCAAGATGATAAGCTATTAAAGTAGATACTATGGAAATTATTTTTGTCAATAATGGAAATTTAGTAAGATGACACCCATATATAATAAAATAGCTAAGAGAAAGTGCCATCAAGGTTTAGTTGTGTATGGACAAGTCATATATACTAAGGTTTGGTCAAAACTAAAATTATCAAGTGACTATTAACAATAATGAGTGTCTAAAATAATAATCATCATTAATGTATGATAATAAATCATGTCAATGTCAATTACAAATAGATAGTAAATATTATAAATAAGTATAATAGTCATTATACCACCAAGTTATTTAGCCAGATATGGGAATCTCTAGGGTTAAGGGGTATTAGATTAGTTTTTACACGAGGATGTTGAACAAACCTAAGGAGTGGGACAATTAGTATATACTCATATAAATAATATTATTAAGTTATACGACTGAGATTGATAGAAATAATAAAGTAAAACTATTGATAAATATTGTAATGAATAGGGCACAAATGATACTTAGTTGGTTTAATGTGATCATGCAGGTTTGACCTATAATAGGTTATAATCGGACTAGAATATGTTCATGGAATAATCTTCATATTTTGGGAATACTCTTTTTATGGCCTCAGCTGCTTACATTAGATTTAGATGTTTATTTCTACATAAGTGTCTAAATTTCATATAAATGGTCTATAAAGAATGCTAAATGGATCTAGTTGTGACAAAATGAAGCCTTTTATTTTTCTTGTCACCTTTATTCTAATGTATTTAGAACATGTGCATATGTTATCAATCTTTTTCAAATGACCAAACCCTATATACATCAACGTTGGAGTAAATGTGATAAAAATGGGTTAGTGGCATCATGGTGTCAAGTTTCCCCAAGGACCCCTATGCAAATCAGTTCTAACTACATATCCAATACCATAAAGAGGGCCTAAAATAATTGTAGTTATCCCCTATGTGTTGTCTTGTGTGTGCACAAGGATGTAATATGTGATAAACATAGACATGTAGTGATCTAGATTGTAAATTTAAAAAATATGGCTCATAAGATGTTGTTTGAATGCTTGAAACCAATGTAAATATTTATATTGTGAATAATATATAAATAGGGATGAATAGGACAAGTTTTTTGTCTTCAATGTTTGATTGAGTGCTTCTAGTTATATTAACTGTTGAGTTGTGTGTTTTTTTCCAGGTTGGGAATGAATGAGGGTTGATATTATATATACAATCCCTTTTGGAAATATCTCATACTAAGGAACATAGGCTGACCTTTAAGATGTGTTTCATTTCTAAATTAGATGACTTTTTGGCATTTGATACTTTGTAATAAAAGTGGAAACTTATGTCAAAGTAGGTTTGTCTGGGATGCAAGTGTCCAAGAAGCTACAAAATAAGTACATTATAGAATTGGTAATGAATGATAATGATCAAGTTTAAATATTTTTTTATAGTATAGGATTTTTGGTCATCAGGATAATAGTGATTAGACTAAGATATGCATAATTTAAGGACAAATATATAGTGAATGCAAGCCTTTTATCAGTGGGCAGGTCTATAAATAAAATGTGCATCTATGATGGATATTTTCTATGAGTAAAAGACTAGATTTCTACATAAATAATATTTTATTATCTATATCCCCTTTTAATATATTAATGAAATTTATAGTTTAAATGAAAGGAATGTATACTTGGGTGTGTATAACACACATTATCTTTTTGTGTGCCCAACTTGAGTGTTTTACTAGTGATTGTTATGGAATTATTTTGTACCCTTAGAGAGAGTTATTCAGGCTGCCTTTGACTAAACCATAATATTGGGATAACCCCAGGTTGTGGGTAACCTATGATGATGTTAAACCTCTAAATAATTCTAGCTTCCTATTGATGCTCACCTACACTAGTGATTGTATAGGGAAAAGGGTTAAAAGGGGGAAAAGGGGCTCCTAAGAAAGTTAACCAGGTGATGCACCAAACTTAAATGGATACTCACATAAGCTTAAACCCACACTAGATGAACATAATACAAATATAACTCACACAACATCACAATATTACTAACTGCATAAATATTTCATAGAAGAGGTTCAAACATAACACTAATCTAGGCCTACAATAGCTTGAAAACAACTTAAAAGAGGCAAGTAGAATGATAATGAACTGGGAAGATTCTCATTCATGAATTCATCATGCACAAGCATGATAAGCACTAATCAACAACAAGAGATAGGCAAAGAGTTAATATTATGATTCAAGAGGTAGTTCTTATAATATTTTGATAATGTTTAGCCTTATAAAATGAGTATCCCTATCTCCCAGAAATAAGAAAATTATAAAATTTGAGAACCCTTATAATAGAGAATAGAATGGGATAACACAGAGAAAGGGAGAAGAGAGGAGTATGTTATTTTAGATCAATCAATGAGATACCACCTTTCAAGGGATGTTCCACCATATTTTTGGTCCAATCAGGATTAGTTCATCATCAATAAGTTAAACTAAATTTTATCTAATTAGTCCTCAATTTCTTCTCATTGGCTAAGAGATCCACTAGAAGACAAGGGTTTGTTTTGTATATTATGGATCATGATCCTATGAAGACATAAATATCCTTAAGATCTGATCATTATTGAATTCTCTAACTATTTCTCTCATCCCCAAATCTGGTCCATGAATTTTGCCACATCTTCCACTTTGCTTCTATATCTTCTTTGAGCACTAGTTTGTACCTGTTTGTTGAGGTTATGACCATATTAGAAGATGATACACTCCTTTATAATCACATATCTACCCTATTTTAATATTTGAACATAGATCCCTTTCTATAGTTTGAAAACCATTCTCCTTTATTAGTTTTCTTATAGTTTTTATATATCGACAAATGAAGCTTTCCATGTGGTATGGTCTCATTTTGATAACAAGTTATTGACCTTTGATAAATATTAGGTCTAAAGCCCTATTTTATCTTCATAGAGCTCTAATAATGACCCTTGGTGATGAAATATATTGTTTGGTTCATACTAGATCATGCTTGAGCCTAGTTCCTTTGTGTTTACTTTTATTGAATTAAAAACTGCTTCATTGACCTCTAATGGAAAAGTTCTCAGACTTGCCTTTGTTCATTAACTATCGATAATGACTCATGTCCATTGACATTTTGACCTTGCTTACATAATTAGATTTTCTTGGTATGGTCAAGCATGATCCATAGATATTCTATGAATTTCTTGGTTACCATGAAACCTACTTGGATCCTTCTCTTTACAATTTTAGACCCATTTCTAACCTTGCTTCTAAAAGATCAACAAATTACACTTTAAGCTTGATTAAACTATTTAAAAATATTTGTGAGAAATATGAGATATTTGGACCATTCATTCCATCTAGAACTTGGTTCACTATGCAAACCATACAAAATATTTATATGTGATCCAAATTTGGCCAACATCTTTGGGACCCACTAGGGTTGTATGCCTAATATGCAATAGAACCTAGACTATTTATCCTAACTAGTCCATTAGGCATAAAGTCTCCTCTCTAGTTGAACATACTGATCTAAAGCTAAACTAGATGACAACCTCTAGATAAATACTTTTGAAATAATAAGGACAAAAAAAAACAAAAAATTAAAGGTAAGTGCATGCAGGCACTTGTAAGAAAGGAAGAAAAAATAACCTAATAAAAAAATGTGCACAAAGGAACTTAGATACAAGAATGAAATATACTATAATATATATATATAAGGGTGTAATTTACATGTACTTTACTCCTAGGTCAAATGGGAAACTTTTAACATGATTAAATTTTGATAGACCAAGATGAAAAATACCTTGTTTTGGATTGCTCATGATAGGTGAGCTAAGATGCCTGACTGTTCATTATTTTGGCATGTTCTCAAGTGGATGAAATGGGACAAACATGTCTCCAATATAGACATACTAGTCCATTTCTTCAAGGCTTGCTCGAAATTATACTATAAGGTCTCGTTCAACCTCCTCATTTGATGGCTCAATTTTGTGATCTAAAATAAACACATGTGATGGCTCCTTTAAACTAGTGCTTGGTTAATTATCTAGGCTTAGGTAGAAAATCTCTAAGTCATCCCAAAAGGTAGATTCCTCTTGATCATTTGAGACAATGTAAACTTCAACACCATTCTTGCTCTTCTCACTCTGAAAAGAGCCATATGGTAGCTCATCAACTCACCTAAGACCCAAAATGTCATATTCTTATGTCTATTGATCTGACCATTCTTTTTCATTTTTAAAGGCATTAGCATTGCCTTTAATGGACAATTCATCTAGAGACTAGTCAAACTCTTCAACCTAATTTCAAAGTTCTTTTTCATGATCTGAAGGATGCATAGGCTAGTTTACAACCTCTACTTGGTCCATGAAGTCATTGTATAACTATTTCCATAATTAATCCTAATCCTCTTTCTTTATTTCTTTCTTTTGCTTGTTCATGACCTCTCCAACATGGTCAATTGACTTATTAACTATATAAATCTCTACATCTTGCTCATTTTCAGCTTTAAACACACCAAATGGAATCTCTTCAGACCAATCAAAATCCCCTTTACTCTCAATTGAAACTTGAATACATGCCCCTTAAAATATGAAGGCATTAGTACTAGCTTCATGATTTAATTCATCAAAGCCATGCAAACAAGTCTGATCAAAACCTTACTCCTCCCCTTTTGATTGAAGTGGACTACTTATCATGATCTCATCATCATAGAAAATTATGTTATCCTCTTTAGGTTCACCTATGACTTCAAGATCCTCCTCTATTCTTTGTAAAATAGGTTCTTCCTTCATGATGGAGATGGTGGGAGGGTGAATAAGCTCACCTTACTTGCATCTTAGGAGATTATCCTTCAAACTAGGGACCTTGAAGGCTAATTAAGGGGGTTATTGGGATAGGGAAGGAGAGTTTTGAAAATTATGTAGGGAAAGATAATTGAGCTAAGCTAACACCTCTTTTTCTTGAACTAATTCCTATACTACATTAGCTAGCACTTCCTCTCTCTTCTTTGTGACCTCCTTGATTGATTTCTATGAGGGGAAAGCATAAGGCTTGGCCATCTTATCCTTTTCCTAAATGGGTGTGGGAGAGGGTGGTTTCACCAGAGAGGGTATGACACAGTTAGGGTC
>JARHVA010005756.1:880000-945000 GCA_037957365.1 Torreya grandis
TTACTAGCATATGTAAATATATATTGTGAATTCATTAATAAACTTAGGAATACTCTAGATAACACACACACACACACACACAGACACACAGATATATATATATATATATATATATGATGCAACTCTATCAAAAAAATACGTAACCTAATTATTTTGCATTCATTGTTACAACATTGAAGGATAATGAAGAGTATATTTATTTATTTAAAAAAAAATACATATTCAACATATTATATATCATAATCTCTAATTTTTTTTCCAAAAACAAATATTAAATAAGGGGTTTAAGAATGTCCTTATGGATAAACGATCATGGGTGAAAGTTTCCAATATCATATTTATTCAAAAATTTGATATCAATGTAGATTTTATTCATTAATAAGACAAGAATATAAAATAGTTTGATAATATATATTTCCAATTTATAGGAATAATTATTTGGATGTGATAGTAGCCTTAAAATGTTAACTAATATGTTTCAATTAATATGAAATCTATTGCATTATAACCTACTTTTAGGTATCCCTTGTATTTGTGATATGGAAACTATATCATCAACACTACGTCAACGATTAAAATTTGTAATTGAGGGGTATTTACATACATTTCCTATGGATGAAAACTCTTTCAAGTGTTGTAAACTAATAAAACCTAATGATATATGTATACTACAATTTGATGCTCTTAACTCTTCTATTATACCTTTATTATAGGTCACACCAATAAACAAATACATACAAATGTAGTTGTAGAGTCATGAAAATGTAATGAAAATGAGTTGACTCCAAATATATCACATAATTAAGAGATGGTAAAATAATCATTGAATATGTTAAAATCATAAAAGGATGAGATACTAGATATCTTCCTTTGTTGGTTAATATAATATATCACTTTAATATTTATGAAGGATGGTATCGATGATGATTATAATGAAATAATCACAAACATAGATTATTATTTCTATCATCTAAAATTTATAGCTAAAGACCCAAAAGACTATTAAGATGATTTGAACAGAGTGAGAAATGTTAAATTGTGAGGTTTAGTTCATGTACAACCAATGTTAAATAAATGAGATTCACCCTTTCTAAGAAACCATGAGGATATAAATGTGAATGTATTTTACAATATCAATTCATGAAAATAATTTATCACAATTAATGTTCCATTAAGACAACATTTTGTGAAATCTTGTATGAATCAATCAAAAAAGGAAATACAAATCGCATGGTGTATAAATGATAAATACCAAATGTACATGCAAAATTTAATTAAAAACATAGAATTCATGGGGAAAAATGTTTCAAATATCATAAGTAAACGTTATGAGTAAATAGTGTACAAGAAAAAGAAAGTATTATATTACAAATGTTACTTGAAAATAATTTTAAGGTTCTATGATCTACTAGACATCGGTATATAGCATGATTATTGCATCAAAAAGAGAAGATATATTTTATTTATCATATAATAAATATATATCAAAATAATATATTTAATTCATCTCAATAAAATGTATATAAGTTTAATGATTAATGTATAATCATTTCACGACAATAAAAATGTAGGTAAATCTACGTAACATGGATGCACCAATGTTAATTTCAAGAAAACCCCAATAAAGGATTACATCATATAAAATTTACAACATATATGAATGGAATAATTTACTATTAAATTATTTATGTATAATGACTATTAGAAAAAAAAGTTAAATTTGATGAAGTAGTGGTGGAGAATATGTGTAACATTCTATTTATATAATAATTGGGCCACAAAATAAAAAAAAATTAAATTTGATGAAGTAGTGGTGGAGAATATGTGTAACATTCTATTTATATAATAATTGGGCCACAAAATAATGTAGACACTTTATTTTCATATTAATTTTTTTGAAAAATCAATTTTGCAAACTTTTATATACTTGGAATTTGTTTACACATTTGAATCTTGTGCACACATTCCCTTATCAACATACCCACCTATTTTATGGCCTAACCCAATTTACCAATACATATATGCAATATCACCATAATTTGTGCAATAAAATTATAGAATTCTTAAAAATTATCACCATATCTAAGTTCACTAATTTTCACTCCTATGATAATATCCACAATAGTTAAATAGTTTCAATTTTACTATAGGTTCCTACCTTTGTTTTTAGTGTCCAAAAAAACTCCATAACTAATTTAAAATTTGGGGAATCTCTATTAGGTTGACCTAGACACATTTCATGGATCAGTACTATCATCATGCAATCATCTCTAAATATAAATAGTTCATCAGGTTATACCCATATTTTAAAATCCTAAAAAACTTTATGAATCAAATATTATTTTCTTAATACAATTGCACAAACTCATACACATTTGAAACCCATCAAATGAGTATCCCTTTATAAAATCCTAAATACAACTATAGGTCTCATTTGCATGGTTATAAGTGTTAAATGTTTATCATTCCATTTCAATCTAACATTATCACAATGGGGAGCACACCCAAACCTAGGTGGGGTAAATTCATGTATTTTGATCCCTCTTCAGAATATTAAAGTATATAAAATGCTAAGCCACTCAGCGAAGAGTGGTTAGGGTTATCTAACCCAATTTTTTTACTAATTTTTCAAAGGTTGTATTGTATTATAATTGAAATTAATGTTTTAAATGAATTACAATTAAAATAAAAAAATAATGCATGGGAGTAATCAAAAGTGAAAACATATGAGGTACCTAAAAATGTAAAAATATGATGTGAGATCACACAAATTTTTATACTCAACTAGGATAGTAATGATACATTCTAGACAATACCAATCATCATATGTGTGTAATCCTTTCTAGAAGTTTCTATTAGGGTTTGATCTCATGGTTCCTAATTTTAGGGATTAAAAAGTAGATACATTATAATTTCAAGGATTAAGATGAATATAGTGAGAAAAATAAATCATAAATTATATAAATGAATTTATTGTCCATCGGTTTATCAATTCTAGATATAGTAAGTGCAATATCAACCTACCCTTTTAAATTTAGATTTTTATTATTATCTATATGTAATTAAATTACTTTGATGTTCAAAAATAGTGGAATAATATAACATAGAATTAATATTATATTAATCACATACATAATAATAATTTACAAAAGTATAAAGTTGGATAAATAAGATAAAGCCACTTCGAGTGTAAACCTACACAACAATGCAATAAGAGCATAATGTGTAACATGATGATAAAAAACTAACCATTAGATCCTATATATAATGTACTTAGCCATGATTATTACATAGCTTGAATTTACTAAGAACATAGAGAAATAAAATAATATAATATGAAAGGTATGTAATCCATAAGGTATCCACACATATCCCTATACACACTATAGGTTAAATGTGTAGCATGATCCTCCCCTTCAAAATAATATTTACCTCAACTTTATGTCAACTTTAGATTTTATATGAAATATTCAACCTCCTATTTTCCATCTTCATCACTCATAGTCTTCGACTTGATCAAATACTACTTAAGCCTTTTTGTGTGTATCCTTTTAGTGTGTGTGTCTAAAGGATGTCCTTAGGTTCTATAATGATTGTACCTTCTTCATCCAGTTTAGGTAACTTATTATGGCTATAAAATATGTGTATAAGGACCTTATTTAAGAAATATGCATGATGTATGTGAGTGGAATAGGGTATCTCTAGCTTGTATGACATACTACCAATTTTTTGTAGGTTATAATAAGGGTCATGATACTTAGAATAATTTTTTTTTATCTTTTTATGTTACTTAAAATACATCTAATTATATGGATGTAACAAAAAAATACCTAATCACATATATAAAAATTCCTCAATATGATGTCGATAAATTTTCTACTTTATTAAATTTTATGCCATTAATAAATTATCACTTAAACAAACTATTGCCTCTTATTGAAATTAAAAGTGTTCCTCAACAACTCCACCATTGGGTTGTAAATTCAAGGATGAAGTGATCTATGGGGAATTATAAACATAAAGTTACACAAAGGGAGATATTTTTAAATATGTATAGAAGGAAATGTTTAAGCACCATTCTACTAGTGGTAGCCAATGAACCCAACATTCTTGTTTATCTAATGAATAAAAATGAAGATACACTTCTAGGTATTTATTGACCACTTCTATTTTCCCATTGAATGGAGGATGATACGGTGAGATATGAGTCAAATAAGTACCTAAACATGGAAATAACTCAATCCAAAATTTACTTTTTTAGGTAGGATCATGATCACTTGCAATGATTTTGGCAGTACAATGCTTCTTTTGAACTATATTGAGAAAATCAACAACTACTGTACTAGCTAAAAGTAGTTGTGATAAGGAATAAAAATTAGAATATTTTGTGAAATTATCCACAACTACCATGATGAATTTTTTACCTTAAAACCTTATCAAATCTATAATTAAATCCATGGGAAACTCCTGCCACCTCTATTTGGGGATGGATATAGGCTATACATGACATGGTGTCTTAATTGTTTCACCTTTATTATCTTGACAAACCATGCATTATAACAAAAAAATTATCTATATCCACTTTAAGTCCTTAAAATAAATATTATTCTATTTTATGATATGAATTCATAACTCTTTAGTTCCCCTTATTGAATATTCATGAAGCTCCTGAATGACCTTGTGTTTAAGGAAACTATCCTTACATAGGTAGAATATATCTGTATACCATAATGTGTTCCCTTTCCACTCAATATTTTTAGAAGTGACATAACCATGATGAAGATTTTTAATTATAAACTTTGTATCCCTATAAATCTCCCATTTTTAGCTTAATTTTTCTAACCAATAAGCGTGCCAAATGGTCATTTCACATAACAAAGCCTTAATTGATTCATTACTCCTAGAGATTGTATTTGATACCAATTATCTTTTTATTGATTATAGACTAATTAAAAGATATATACCAACATTTTAGTCATGCATTATTTTTATATTTTAATGATAGCCATTATTCCAAACAATATTCTAAACAAACATGATCAATGTTTACCTTAAAGTATCTACCCATTACATAAGGTCTCTATTGATTGACTACACTGAGAATATCCATCATCTCTTTCACATAGATTGGCTTGATCATATTTTTTATCTTGTGTTGATGGATCTAAAATGCAATGGGTCTTCCATATTCCATGATTACTTCCCCCATGTCATTTCTTGATGCATCACATTCAATAATAAAGGTTTTAAAACAATCATGGGTTGCCAAAAAAATAGTGTTTCACATAGTCTCTTTCAAATTATCAAATGCCTTGATATCCAATTTGATCTAAGGGAAGAAATCTTTATTCAAAAATGTTATGATAGAATATAATACGATGCCATAAATTTTAAGAATCTAAAATAGTAACCTATTAGTTATAAAAATACATGAAGGTTCTTGAAGGTATTTAGCACTTGAAACTCCATCATAGCTTTGATATTCTTAGGGTAAAATTTGACTCCTTTATACGAAATAATATGACCCAAATAATCCACCTCATGTGATCCAAAATCACATTTGGAAGGTTTGGAATAAATATAATTTTGCTCCAAAACTAACGATACTTGTTTCACATGCTTCAAATGTTCTTCCCAATGTTTTGTATATATTATGATGTCATGAACAAAAGCCAACACAAACTTCTTTAAAAAAAGGCCTAAAACTATTATTCATCAAACTCTGAAATGTAGATGGTGCATTTATGAAACCAAAATGAATGACCATATATCATTATTTTCTTCATTATTCTTGAAATTTATTTTAGGGATGTACTCATCTCTGATCTAAATTTGATGATACCCAGAATGAAGATCTTGTTTGGTGAAATAATCAGCACCATGTAATCCATATAGCTAATCATAAATTATTGGATTAGTTTTGATGGTGTAATTTTTGAGCTCATTGTATCTAGTTACATCCTTCAAGTGTCATATTTATTATGCATGATGACCACTAGGGATGAATATTCTCTTTGGCTATGTTAGATAATACTTGCTTCCAACATCTCCTATACCATATTTTCAATTACACTCTTATGGGTATATGGATACTTATATGGTTTGATGTTTGGTGGTGTACTAATTAGAATCCATATAGTGCCATGATCATGTTCTCTTCTTGGTGGTATTCCTTTTGGAACTACACTAAAATTTGTTTGGTGATTATCAAGAATCATTTGTAAATTAGGATGTATAGACACACTTGTTGGATAAAATTCTATGGATAATAAATGTTCTATAAATCCTTCCCCCCTTTTTAATAATCTCCATCATGTAGTGGGAACTAACCAATTGGGGAGATTTTTCTTATAACTTATTATTTCAAATGTCCTACCTTTATCATGAAAGTGCATGAATAGTTCCAGGAAATTCATATCTATTGATACAAAATTCATGAGCCATTGTATTCCCAAAATATTTCTAGGCCTAAAATGGTAATAACAAACATAAAATAATTAAGCATGCAGTCCCCAATACAAATATTATTACTATGGATTTTTTTAGAATAGTTGATTGTGCCACCATCTGCAATCATGACATAAAATTTATGACTTGAAATTATGGAGTTGGATAAATAAAATGGTTCAAATGAGAAACAACCTTACTATTGATGAAGTTATATGTACTCATTGATTCAATCAACACTGACACATTTTGTTTCTTGTGTAAACCCACCAACTTAATTTTTTTAGGGGCACTAATATCCAACATGGCATGATAGGAGATAGTAGGGTGAGAATATTTAGATTCCCCTCTAGTGATTCCATACCTTCCATTAAGGCCTTGTCTTCTTATTCATCTTCATTGGCACCTTAGACGTATAAAAACTTGTTTTATACACATTTATGTCCTTTGATCTACTTATTGTCACATGAAAAAAATAATCCTTTGGCATTCTTATGTTCAATTCGATGAGGGGTTAATATTTTAGGTTGTGGAAATGATGGTGCTATGAAATTACGTTCATGACCATGGCAAAACCACTTTGTTTAACCAAATATTTTTCATCTTATTGACACGTAAATGGTAGGGAATTAGAAACAAAATTTAGGTTAAACATGAAAATCTCAAGTTGGATGTTCTCCTTGAGCCCTCCCACCCTGCCCCCCATCCCCACCCCAAGAACAAACTAGTCATGTTATCCTTATTGATGCCATACACATGTAAGGATAGGATATAGAATTGATAAATATAATAATTAATATTACCTCTGTCACAAATTTTTAAACTGACTAGAGTAGTTTTATGACATTTTATTATGATAGTACATTTTTAACACTTCAATAATCACCCACTAGGTAACAAGTGTGCCGTTATTTTTATTTTAAGGACACAACCACCTATACCAAGTGAATTGATCAAGTTTCAATTATAGATATTCCATGATCACTTTTTCACATATGGGTTCTAAGGTAGATCAAATAATTTTTTTGTTTGATTGATCCAAGTGAGTGGATCCTTACCATCAAAATTGCACACTTCCACTTTTGACAGCATGTGAATTGAAATAGTATTGGAGTTGTCATTGTTTAGATTGGGAGAACCCAAATGGAGTAGTGGAGGATTATGTTTTAGAAACTGATCCATAATATTGATCAAATACCCATTTATATTTTCCAATTGATTATTAAAAAAATCCATTCCCCCTCTATGGTATCAGTATCATATTTCCTCACCATGATTTGTATATCTTACTAAAGTTATTGAACTACCTTGAAACTAAAGGATCTAAAATTTTAGACCCTATGTTATCCTTATGAGGAGTTCATATAATTTCTTTCCCTTTCCCATTATCATGATTATTAGGACCAATCATGCACAAACATAAGATGGAAGGTTTTAAGACCTAAAAAATTATACCATTGCAATCATCTCACCAAGATAAATCCAATTACTACTAATTTTCACAAGGGTAAAAAAAACATTTTAAGACTTTTTTTCAAAAAAAGACTGCAAACAATACTACAGTGATGAACAATTAAATTCTTCTTAGATCTCAGATTTTTTTTTTATCTTTCATATCTCTAGATCAGCACAACACTATATTTGAGAAAAAAACACCACATAAAGTTTCACAAATAAATTATTAAATTCCATTTTTAATTAAATTAATTATATGTTAAAAATAAATGAATAATATGACATATATTCAATAGTAGAATAAGTAGATACACAATAGTAATTGGTGAAAGATCATAATACTTGATAAATATGACTGACCCACATTGATGGGGAACCTACAAACAATTCAAAAAGATCATATTTTTTAATATGATAATCAAACACTAATTACTACCTCCTATATATAATTTACTTATCCATTGTTATTTCATATTCTAACCTTACTAAGAACATAGTGATATGCAATAAGATAATATGAAACCTTGGTATGCAAGACACAAGTTAACCACACAAATCTTTATAAATTATATAGATTAATGGTATAAGAGTGATTAAAAAATATATACATAGTAATTTTGAGGACTATGATGAGTATAGTGAGTAATAAAAACCATAAAATAGATAAATGCATATCTTATCCATTATTTTGTCAATTCTAGATATAACAAGTGCATTATCAATATACCATTTTACATTTACATTTATATTATAATTTTTCTATTTTATAAAATATAAAAATTCACGTTTATCTTATTTAGATCACAATAATAAATAATTAAATAAAACATTCTACTGAACTAGATCATTCACTGGGCAATTTCTCTACCTTGGGATTTAATCCTTACTTCTTAGGGTTTTACATTTATATTTCATTAAGGTTTGGATTTTAGATTTGATAATTTTTCCCCCATTAATAGGTAGTAATCTATGCATTTTACCTAACTTTATTAATTTTTTCATGTGTATATTATATGCCATCTAATAATATTATATATCTTATACCACTAAAGTGAACAAATAGTTTAGGTGGTTTTTTAATTGATCATAATTAGATTAATTTGTTTCAACCATGTGTTTTTATGCAATATAAAATGGATAAAACTAATGAAATGGATGAGAAATATTCTGTTGATGTAAATTTTTATAAAGAATACATAAATGTAGAGGAAAATGATATTAATGATATTGTGTGTGATATTAAATATTATATGAAGTTGATAATCATATTTAATATCATTGTATAATACATCATGATGAGATGAATGTTGTAGATCCTACACAAGTATAAATACTCAATTTTTTTTAAATGAATTGTTATTCAACCTAATGACTTAGATAAAATATTTAACATTTCATAGAGGTTAAGAATGTAAAGAATGATATGGAAGCCTCAATTTAGGAACAACATGATGAAATATAGAGTGATATTAATCCAAATTTTATAGGAATATATTCTATAATAGGTGATCAGAACATTATTCATATTTATACTATTCATGTGTCTACACATATGGCTACACAAGTGTGCCTTACAACTAATTTGTGGAAAACATAAGTTAATCTTAATATTTTTATGTTATTCCTATAAAACATATTTTTTTTCCTCCTAGACTTGATACTGGTGAGATACCATCTATTGTTAATCAATATCTTATGCATATTCATTAATAAATTATAAAAACTCTTCTCAATCTCCAAACCATGTTTCCCAACTATGACAAATTTATTATAGAGTGGCTAATTTGAAAAGTTCTCTAGAATTATGAAAAACCCCTTTGGACCCAAATATTTCACTTATTTATACTAATAAAGATATTATATAAACTCTTATAGATCTTGAATCCAATGTCTCCCAATAAGTGCAAGGTTCTGATAGAGTGATTCATTTGATGAATTCTCAATAATTATTAAAAAACCCCTTTGAATCCAAATATTCCCATATATTCTTTACATACATGTTTTATTTCACATAATATTACACCATATAATGGTAAAGGTCAATTATATAAACATCTTATATCCTTCGATGCATCGTGCTTAGATTATTTCTTTGATGATAAGTTATTAACAAAATTTAATACTAAGAGTCATAAGGGTTATACATTTTGATGGTTTTACGACATAGTTTTCCAATAAATACATTATTTAAATCCTTTGGATAATCAATTACTTTCTCATTTTTATATTAATATCAGTGAAAAATATCTAATGCTCAAATAAAAAAACTCATGTAAGGACCTAATGATCCCATTAAAGACTATGTGCTTATTTAGAATACTATGCTCTCCAAAATGAAAATACTATGGATAATAATTAATTGCTATACATATTAAAGAAAAAATTACTTGAACCTATCCATGAGTCTATTATATTCAAATTTTATAATATTTCAATTAAATGTGTTATTTTGTTCAAGACCATGATCCTATGTTAATTACTATGAAAAATCTAAAATAAGGCAATAATCCTCCAACATACTCTAATTCCATGTTTGAACATAAATAAAAACTTAATGATATTAATAATGAGCATTAAAAAAAATTAATGTGGTTTCAAATTCTAGAAATAGGCTTATTTTATTATCTCCTAAATGGAGTAAATTTACAAGATTATCATAATCTCTTCATATTGTGTTACAAACGCTACTTTAGTGAAACATCATATCTCTCCTTGCACAAAAGGAATATCATATGACAAAGACAAAGGTTATAGGGTTTATTTACCAATGTATATTATAATTATAATATATGTACATGCCATTATACTAATAGATATTAAGGTTTAAGACATAAAATATAATTTTCAGTTGAGGATAACACTATTGAGTTCAATAATGTTAATAAACCTAGGAATGCTTAGATTTCACAACCTAATTTCATCCTGAATTTATTATAGGATACATTTCCAAAGCATTAATCTATGAACCAAGTATAATATTGAGGTACATATGACATATAGTACACATCCTCCTTTAAGTTCCTATGATTATAGAATTGAACAGGCTCATACTATATATGGTTTTACTAGTAAACTTTTTAAAAAAAATACAAAGATATATAATAATATTCAATTACCATGCGAATATTGATGATGATTTTACAATTATGCATTTGTTTATATGTGTTTTCATTGTATCATGTCATATAAACAATGTTATGGTGGATATTATTTCAGTTGAAACATATTCACTATGACATGGAATACTATTATATAGTACACAAAAATATTATTCATGTGACTAATATGGTTACATAATTCTATGGAAAAGGACAAAATCATCTTGAGGAATTATATTATTCTTTATGGTAGGGCATATAACTATTATTACCCTGTTATTATTTTTCCCAAATATTTGGACATTCTACATGCTATTAGGAAACCATGTATACATATGATACATTCAAAGTCATCCTATGTACTATCATTATAAAAGTATATTCTATAGAAAGTAATTAGTTATAGCTCTAGTTATTCCATATAAATACCCCATTCAGTAGGAGAAATATAATATGTCACATACATAGTAACTTATTTTACCACCCATACAGGTTAATCATATGAATTAAAATATGATATTGGTAATTAATCTTCCTCTAATACCAATTTCAAAATTTCCATTACATCAAATATATTTTTGTGTTTAACAAGAATTACCTAGACTATCATGTCTTAAAATAGTTAGAAAAAGATTTTTACATTTTTTTACAAGGAACACTAACACATTCTCTTAGCAAACAAAAAATTAGACAAGTTACTATTGATACTAAATCTATTTAGAATATATATGACTATGTTGTGTATTATGATGATGATGATGATGATGATGATGATGATGATGATGATGATGATGATGATGATGATGATGATGATGGTGAAATATTTCTCCAATTCAAACAATGATATACATTTACGCCTTTTTTTTTGACATATGAAATTATCATGAATTGATCCAATATATTCACATTAAAACACCATTAATAGTATTACATGTTTGATAGAACATAATTAAAATACAAAAATAAAATAAAAATAAAATATATTGATTTTTTTTTAAACTAGGGCCTACATTCTTTGATATTATTCATGATTGATTGATGTTATATATCATATAAATTATGGATTACATATCTCATTTTTATGAAAATTATTTTCATGATATACATGAGTGATGTGAATGACACACATGTTACATATGATACACAAACATACAAATGTGCAACATTATTTACACACAGGGGAAAACCTCTCTACATTAGGTGTATCATTTCACACTATCTTTCTATACTAATCCATTGATAATAGTATATTTTAGACATGATTTACACTTTCTTATAATTTATAAAGTGATATTTAATATGTGTATTGCATTTTACTATAGTAAATGTTGACATTGATTCATTATGTGGACTAAAATTATTTGCCCCTTGAATTGTTGATTCTCATGATTATTAAATTATGTGATTATTGATATTAGATATAATTTATGTTTGTTGAGTGAATTGATTGTGTCTTTTCACATTGTGTGTTAATTATTTTAGATAATACTAAAGCTTGTGTCATGACTATGTGATGCGACCAATGTTGGGTCAAAGTCAAATCATATTCATGTAGTTTCATGGGTGATTATTTGCTTCAAAATCATGATTTCATGTGCATGTGCATGGTTAAATATATGACAAATGTTTAGCTTGGTGAGACTATTTATACCACACATACTATATTATTTTTGATGCCATGATTCTTTTCATGAATATATTTTGATGCGTATTACCACATGCCCATCTGATATATCTACTTGGCACAACACTTGTATTTATTTTGTATTTTAATACATTTTTAATACATACTTGAATGATAAGATAATTATATTGTGACATATATTATCACATTTGTGTACATAAATTACATTAATACATGGTGTTTATAAATATATATTTACATATGAGTCAGATATGCATGTTCATATATAAAAAAGGCATATATTATCTTAGAAATTTAGGGCATGAAAAATATATATTTCATAGTTTAGGTTAGATTATGTGATTGATATGGGATAGGTTATACATACTGATCTATATATGGGGTATTCTACATAATTTTGAGTAACATTAGACATATTTTATAACATCATAGGATAGATATATGGGTCAAATTGAGTAGGTTTATCATAATTATTAGATTGAGTATATTAAGATATGTACCTTTACACTATGAAAAATATATGATAACATTCTATATCAATTTTAGGTATAAATTAATAGGATTTGGGACATGATTGTTATTTATGCAAACACTTTTCTATTTTATATATTAAGGATCAATGGGTAAAAATCTTAATATATAATCAATTTTGATATAATTTTTATTTTAATGTTGGATTAAAATTTTAAATTTACATATGAACATGCTTTTGACATCCAACTTGGCATACAAACCTATCTTAAGGTTACACCTTTAGATACAAATCTAGTTTGGGGGTTCCAAAAAAATGTTATGTTTATATTTATAATAGTGCATTTGAGGTTTATATGGTTCTAAACTTATATCATACCTCCTTATCCAATGGTGGTTGAGGAGTTAACAATCCTCAACACATTGTCTTAGTGGTTGCATATCCTTGGGGTATCCCATGGAAATATCCAAACAAATTCATCAAATCACACCTTGGTTCATATTCCCTTAGATGTATTCATTCCTTATATTTTCAATTTCATATAATTTAATGATTTATATTAGTACATATTTTTTATCATTACTATACATTTACTTATAAATATTCCCTTATAGGTTTTTCAAGGAAAAAGTGGGACATTTGTTGCATACTCACCAACACCAAGTGTGGTTACTGATAGGTACCATTTTTTAATTTTATCCTTTTAATCTAGAATTTTCAATACTAGAATAAAAGTGGGGAGTTTGTAGACACTCAAACTTTTTATCATACACTTGGGATCATAAAATTTGGAACACATTTAAATAGTTGGAATTTACATATAAATATAACTCTTTTGTTCACTTTCCCCTATTAGTCTAAACACCTATTATCTTGGCTATAAAAACTTACCAATACACATTTAAAATCATCTTAATGTTTAAAATAACACTTGTAAATCCTAAAAATGTATCTCCTTATCTCAGTGAACTATTTTTTATGCCTAGGAAAGTTTTGACAACATTCAAATAGTTATAGTCTTGTCATAGGTGTATGACATTATTGGTAGTGTCCAAGAACACTTATATGATACTTTTAAAATGTTTGACATATCTAATAGGTCAGCTTAAACATGTTTTTATAGTCATAATAATATTAAATATCATATACTCATATATAAATAAAAATCAATCCTAATATTATACCCATCCTAGCAAGTGCTAAAAAAATTTGGAAATTAATTAACACTCTCTTGAGACATTATCACAAGGGAATACATATCTAAAACCCTTTCAAAGGATTAGTCCTAAATCCAAGTATCAATATAAATGTATTTAAAAGTTTCATGGTGTCAAGTTTTAAAATCCAAACATTGCATTACATTTTATCATTATCACAGTGGTTCATGCACACCTAGGTGGGACTACTACATGTGGTTTAGGTGCTCTTTAGATTATTGAAACATAAGAAACACTATTTCAATCAACATGAAATGGTTGTTTCTATTAAAATTAACTTTATAACATCATTTTCAAATGTCATCTTGTGTCAAAATTAAAATTATGGTTTAAAAATAAGGAGAGTAAAAATAAGGAGAAGTGTACAACACTAAGGGTGAACACATACACATGAGTTATATCAAAGTATAGACATATTGGCCTAAGGTAGAAAAAATTTACATAGATAAATAGGATAGTTTTGGTAGATAATAGATAATGTTTATTGCCATAAGTGTTTTAGAATCATCAATAGTGTGTGCATAGGTTTTGAGCTTATGTGTCTTGATCTAAGTGGTTAAAAAGTAGATGTAATGTTGTTTCAAATACTGAGATGAATATAATGAGTGACATAAATAATAAACTATCTATATGCATCTATTCTTCATTATTTTTTCATTTATAAAAATAGTAAGTACAATATCAATCTACCATTTTACTTTTAAATTAGTATGATTCATACTTTATTTTAAAAAATTTGAATATTCTTAGTTTTATCTTATTTATATCAAATTAATAAAAAAGTAAATATAACATACATATGAATTAATACACATAATACATTAGGATAAATCAATAGGCCATATTACATTATATTTTTTTATATATTAAAAATGTTTCAAATAGATTGATAATTATGATATGTTCTAAGGAATAATTATGTGCTACACTTGGAAAATAATGGTTATAAAAATATAAGATACTATTGATGATCAAAATATATGTGTCACATTCATGTTGGAAAATAATATAATAAAAATTCATCATGATATAATAAATGAGCACATAAAGAACAAATATTCAAGGACAAGTGAAGTGGCATTGGTTAATAAGATGACACTCAATTCCTCACATAGTGTTGAGAGAAATTCTATGATTGCACATAGACAACTTAATAAGGAGAGTGGAAGGATGATAGACATACCAAGTGTGAAAATATAATGGAGATGATCAATGGGAATATAATAAGATTATATATTTAGAGATAAACACACTATTACTAGATCTTATTTTTTCATGTAGGCATCCCTTAGATTTAATCTTAGGACTATAAAAATATCAAGTAATTGTAAAATAGGAAAAAACACTAAATTCAAAACAAAATCAATATCTATGCATGAGATGCTTTGGAAATATATATTAATAATAGATGTTATCTATAATATACATGGTGTATCACATATCTATTTTATATGCACATGATTTTCACATTATACATGAGTGAAATGCAATACATAGAGGCTATATATGTTACATAGACATTTATGTAAGTGACATTTTTTTATTGCCATGAGGTACCCTTATACATTGGGTACATACCTACACTAGTGGGATGTTTGAAAACTTGTAAGGTTATATCTTTCTATAATGAGCCATTAATCATAGGAGAGTGTTACATATGAATTTGTCTTGATTATAATTTATAAAGTGTTATTTCCTATGGATATTGTGATTTTATATACTAGATGATGATATGAATTGATTATGAGGGCTAATATTTATTTGTCCATGTGTGATTTATGTTTCTGATTATTACATTGGGTAATAATTTTTGTTTATTATATGAGTAAATTTATTGTGCCATGTCATGTCATCGTTAGTTATATTATGTGATTTTATAGTCCATGTCATGTATCTGTTAGGTCATGGGTCAATTCAAGTCCATGTCACGTATGAGTCAGGTAAGATTAAATTTAGGTCTTGAGTTATTATGCGCTTCATGATCATTATATTGTATGTATGTTCATGGTTACATATATGAATGTTTGTAAGATTGGTTTCATGACTTTTATATGCATAATTATATTTGTACAATGTCATGATTTCTAACACACATTTATTGCATTATTTATGATTGCTTGTGTGCTTCATAGTTTCTACTGTTTATGAATCTAATACATACTTATATTTTATATGATTCTATTACATATATCATGCATCTACTATGTTTCTTATTACTAGGTTTCTAAGTTATATAAGTATTTGACATGACACTTGTATTATCATATTATATGCTTCATACATATTTGAAAGATAAAACATTTATATGATAACATATATTATCATGTTTCTATGCATACTTTACATGAATATTTTTTCTATATAACACATGATGTGCATAATGCTTTCTTTTGAGATGAGTTATTGGCATGATTCATCTCTCTTATCAAAAGAGGACTAGTACGTTTGTCTTATAAATTTAAGTCATGAAAAATAAATGGTTCATAATTTGGGTCATATTATTTTATTTAGATGGGATATATTTGACATATTAAGGCATATTCAAGGTATATATGTGGAATTATACATTATTGTGAGGAATAACTAGAAAATGTTGTGACATTCTAAGATAGGTAATATGGGTTAGATTGAACATATTTATCACATTTATCAAATTTATTAGTTGAGAGACACTATTTGACACTACTATAGATAAATTATGAAATTTTATATCAATTTGAGGTATGAATGGATTAGATTTGAGGCATGAATATTATTTATAAAAACACTTTACTCTTTTATATATTATGTATTAATTGGGAATGATGGTAATATACAATCAATTTAGATATAAAATTTGTTCATATTGGTTGATCTAAAGTTATATTTTGACATATGAACCTATTTCACAATTCCCTTTTCATATGTAAACATTATATTGAGGTTATACAAAATAAATATTGTGATATTCAAATTAGTATAGTTAAGGTTTTTATGGCACTCAAATTATAACACTTTTCCTTCTCTAATGTTGGTTTAAAAATCAACACACCTCAACTAAAGGTTTCAATGGTTACATCTCCTCATGGCATAATCACCCTATGTTGTTCTCGAAGTAATTTTAACTAGTCGTATTTGGGTTTACACATCATGACTTGTATTCATTAATTTTTTATTTTAAATGATTCAATGATATATAATATTTTAGATATGTTATCATGAATTTACATTGAACTATGCATATTTTATTTTATATTTTACTTTGATAGAATGTGAAATTTAAGTCATACATGTCAACATCAAGTGTGGCTAATCATAAGTATAAAATTTGTTAGTTTATCCTTGTAATCTAGAATTTTAAATATTAGACTGAATTTTGAGAATTTATAACCACTTAATTTTGGTCTTAAACACTTTAAAAACATTGAATTTGGAAAACTTTGATATACTTGGACTTTACATAGACATTTAACTCTTGTGCATGTTTTCCCTTATCCATTTACCCACTTATTATTTTGTCCTACCTAATTTACTAGATAAAAATATTTAAGATTACCCAAGTTTTAACAAGAACCTTGTCTTATCCTAAATAACGGATCTCCATGTCTCATATCATATATTTACACTCTCAAGAAATTAATTTTTAAAATTGTAAACTTATAACTATTCTACATTTATACACCATTTTTGGTAGTGTCCAAGAACACTCAATGATTTTTTAAAAATTGGAAGTTTCAATTAAGTTTTCAAAGACACATTTCATGGGTCATTCATAGTGTAAAATATCAGAGAGTCGACTATAAATATAATTACATCCTAAGGTTATATCCATATTGGCAATTGCTAACGAGCATAATAAATCCATTCGTATTATCTTGAAAAATTACTAAAAAGTCTTAAATATTTTGATATAACTCAAATGAGAATCCCTAGATCTAATTGTTAATATAAATGTAGGTCATTTTTTTGGTGCAAAGTGTAAAAATATAAACATTTTATTTTATTTTATATTGATCATGATGGTGCACAAAAACACCAATGTGGGAGAACTACATGTGGTTATCACCTCTTTAGAGTCTTATACTAGAGGAAACACTTAATCACTCAGTGATAAGTGGTTAGAGATGTCTAACCTAACATACTAACCAATTTTTAATGGTCATGTTTATGTCACAAGTGTGACTAAGGTTTCAAATAAATTATAATGAAAAATATATCAATTCACACTACCGAATCCAAACACACATGCACATAATATGCATCTAAATATATAAGTTAAATAGTTAGAAGTGTCATAAAATTTTAATGTCAGCAATGATAGTACTAGTATGACTCAGATAGTAATATTCATTGAATAGGTTTGATTTTCATAAATAACATTCATATAAGATGTGAACTCATATTTCCTAATATTATTTTTTACAAAGTAGACATATCATTTTATGGGGCAGTGATGAACATAGTTAGCAATAGAATATCAAAGGAACCTAATTGATTTTTTCCATTATTGCTTTTTAACTAAAATATTAACCTAAGTTTTTTTCCTTTAGATTTATATGATTATTTAAAA
Source organism: Torreya grandis (assembly GCA_037957365.1). Lineage (NCBI taxonomy): Eukaryota > Viridiplantae > Streptophyta > Pinopsida > Cupressales > Taxaceae > Torreya > Torreya grandis. The sequence goes on from JARHVA010005756.1 coordinate 898,884, forward strand.
TTTTACATAATCTGAATATTCATAATTTTACATCATTTAGATAAAATTGATTTGAAATAAATAATTAATAATTTACTTTTAAATCAAATCATTCATAGTTCCTAGTTTCATATTATTGAATGTTTTCAATTTATTGATTTTTTTTTAACTTATTAAGTATTAATGTTAGAAAAAATCTCATTTAATGAATCAATCCCAAGGGATAAAGATAAAAAATATAAGAATAAGAGGGATTTTCACTCCTCCCTTGTAGACCACAACATGAAAATCTCTATAAAGGTGTGCCAACACACATGTCCTCCATGCAAACTATGATAAAATATACAATATATAATAGATATATGGTTAATAATTAAAGTGTACACAAATAAATAACATATAAAACATAAAAATAGGTGGGAAAACCTCCAATGGAGGTAAAAATCCCATAGTAGTTGATCTTCAATAATAGAAAAACTATATTACTCCAATACAAATATCTTCTTCTTCACACTTAAAATAATCTTGACAATGCCCTTTAAAACTATTTCCACACCTAAATATGAATTTACCAATTCACAATATTTAAAAATAGGGGTAAAACCATATTTATAGTGAAATGTTAAGGGAAGTGATTGTTGTATCTAATGGGTCTAACCGGATCCTGAAAGCTATTTAAATTATTGGTAATTATTAAATAAATATAACTCTATTGTTTATTTTCATGAGATTTTCACCTTGTGTTAATAAATAATATATCATTATTATTATTTAATTAATTACCAAGGTAAGATAATGGTACTTAAGTCCGATTATACATTGAATGCTATAACACTCCTCCTTAATGCTAAGTGGGGATAAAATCCATAATCACTTTCAAAAATGAATTATACTATGTATAAATTTGAAGGATTTAAAAACTTTCATCATGCCAAATTCATCTTTTGAAACAAAAGAAATTATAATCCATAAATTATTGAAAGTAAGTTTTAGGATAGCATGATCGTGAGACTATATCTCATAGTTTCTCATGAATAATAAACTAAGTGTATTTAGATCCATTTATAATATAAAGAGCTACATTAAAAAGTATGGCTTTATGTATTTGGGTACAAAATTAAAACTTTGAAAATAATTTACTCAAATCACATAAATTACACATGAAGTTTATAATTGATATAGAGAAGAATAATAACACGTGGTTGTTAGTAAGTGAGATTTTCACACACACTCCACCTTAATGTAGACTCTGAGAGGCCCAACATTGCATGAAAATGATATAACTTGGTAGCACAAAGTGGCTTCGTGAAGATATATGACACTTTTTCATCTGTAAGATATAATTGTAGATCAATTTCACCATTGATTACTTTCTCTGAGATTAAATTCATATGAACATCAATATGTTCAGTTCATTAGTGTTGGACTAGAATTTTCACTATAGCTATACAACTTTGGTTATCACAATGAAATATGGTACTTTGAGAAATTTATAAATGAATTTCTCCCAGCAACATTCGTATCTACATGGATTCTTTGGTAGCTTCCAAAACACTTTTGTACTTTGCTTTAGTAGAATAGATAGATATAGTAGGTATCTTTTTACTGCTCCACGTGTTTACACCTACACCAAACATAAACACATATCTATAATCATATTTATTATCTATAGTATCACCAACATGGCCAACATCATAATAACCATATAATTTAGCATCTATGTTTAACTAATTTCCACTGATCCAAATATGGATCCTACATAAATCTAAAGCAACACCAATATCATATGGAATATCTAACCTGGTAATGGTTAGATAAATCAAACTACAAAATAGGGTTAGATTTTTCACATGTAGGTTTTGGATCATGTTTTACATCAACTTCAATAGGAGTATATGTATATTTACAATCAAGAATGTTACACTTAATAAGAGGATTATGTTCATACTATGATTGTAATACAAAAATATAATGTTTATCCTAAAAAATAAGCATTCCTAAAAATTGATATATAATGTCTAAATCATTCAATTCAAACATTTGACTTAGTTTATTAATATATTTTTGAAAGAAACTAGTTAAGTCACTAGTAATTAAATATCATCAACATATAAAATAATTAAGATAACATGAACATTTTTAACTTTAAAAAAAATATCTCTACAAAAATAGTAGTTAGAAAAACTTAGTTCTTTAAAGAAATAATTAATTATATAATCCCAAGCTTGAGGAGCTTGTTTTAAGCCATACGAGGATTTCTTTAACTTATGTACAAAAAGTTCACTATTATGATCAATGAAACCTTTAGGATGAGTGATGTAGATTTACTATTCTAAATCAGCATTTATAAAATAACTATTACATCCATTCGGTGGATAACCTAACCATTTTGGTCTATAAGAGCAATTGATAATCTATTAGTACTCAATTTTGCTACAAGAGCAAATATTTCAACATAATCAATTTTGGGTTTCTAAGTAAAACTATGAGTAAATAACATAGATTTAAACTTGTCAATTTTACCAATTGATTTGTATTTGATTTTATAAAACCACCTAAAACTAACATAATTACTTTTAGACAGAGGTGGGACAAGACCCCAAGTCTGATTTTTAATTAAGGCATTGTAATCAACTTGCATAATAATTTTTCTATTTGTCATCCTAAATGGCTTCCTCAAATGATTGAGGTTCACATTCATACATAGTCATTAATGCATGATAATAATGTTAACTCAGTTAATTATTAATATTATCAACATTATAATAATTGTTTAGGGATTTAACCTATTTAGCTATTTTAGATTGAACTTGAAATTCAAGGGGTTCATCGAACTCTAAGTTATCAAAAAATGGATCAACTTCCTATGGGAATAAGTTTCTTAATAAGGATAAACATGAGAGTCAAGTTCAATAATAAAATAAAATGTAGGAGGTTCTATAGAGGGCTCACAAAAATATTTGTTGAGAATAATAACATTCCTATTCTAAATGATCCGATGCTTAGATGGATCATATTCTCTTAAACCTTTTATCTTACCTCCATAACCTACAAAAATATAAGAATATGAGGTAGGATCAAGCTTATTTCTTTTAATCTTAGGAGAAAATATGGAAGCATGGATACCAAAGATCTTATGATGATCCACCCTAAGTTTATGATTCTTATTACCAGATATCTTATTCCCATTTTTAGCTTTAACATTATTAGGGTTAGGTTTTTAGTTTATATAATTCTCCTAGAAAGGTTTGAGTGCAAGAAGTGTCTAAGTGACATTCTCTTTATAATCAAAAGTATCCATCACTTTCTCTTTTTAAATAAGAAGAGGTGACAGGATAGTGAGGTCTTGGATATTTTACTCTATTTAGTACTTTGAATTTAAAATTGAGATAAAATTATGAATTTTTTTATGAATATTAATTTAAATAATAAAATAAATAAATTTATATTCAATAAAATTACATTTACAAACATCTAAATGATATTTAATATTCTTCATTTTAAAAATAAAATTAACCATATTTTCATCACCTTTCATAGGTGTAGTCAGTAATTGAAGAATCAATTTTATAATTGTAGAGAGATGTGTGCCCTAATGCATAGAGTCAAGGACTTTTCAAGAATTTCTAAGAGTCTCATGATTAACAAATTTGAGTAAGAATTCATCCTTAACACTCCACAAGATAACTGACATGGTTTCTTGTTATTTCTATTGAAACACATTTAAAATCAGGTGGACTACAATGTTCCTTATTTTTTATGCCATAAATTACAATTTAACATTAGTTTTACATGTGTTATAGTTATATCTATTACGTATTTATAAATTATCTATAAAAAAAATTAGGAACATTCATTAATTTCATTTAGAATTGACACTATGTTTATGATTGTATTTTGGCTTATTCTCAAAATTACTATTTTTAGCAATAAAAACCCAAGAATACAAACAAAATCAAAAGAGGGGATAAAGGAAAAATTTGATAATTGAAATGAGATTATTACCATCCTTTTATCCATTAGATCTCCTCTCCAATATTTCCAAGTTGAATTGATTGAGAAATGGTTGATTATGGATTACTTGACTTGAGCTTGCAATTGACTCAAATGGATTCATTAACTTTTTTGATAGATTGACATGAGTGTTAGGATGCTTGCTAATGGATGATAATGAGAGTGTAATGGTGGCCTATGGCTTATAGATTGTATAAATAAGTCAGGGTGGAGGGGGCAGGGGGAATCAATGGCTCACATTCAAACTTGAGCCATGAGGATCAAGGGTTTAGTTTTTTCCAAGGATTTAAAAATTCCTTATAAGCTTATTTAATAGAGGCTTTTAGAGAGAAGGGGCCAATTTAGAGGAGGTTTTATAATTTGAGAATTCTATAATCTCTTTAGGTATTAATTAGGATTAGTAAGTGATTAATATATGGATTAGGTAGGTGATTAGGTATTAGGGGTGTAGGAATGGCTAGGGTGGTAGGGTAGCTAAGGGGTAGGTAAATAAAAAGGAATTTTAAATTGTCAAGTAGGTTAGTGGGTAGGTAGATCAGTAGATAAGTAGGATAGTTATTGGGTTAATAAAGTGATTAATTGGTTTATAAGGGTATGGTAATGTTCTTGAGATGTAGATAATTTTGAATAAGAGTTAAGATATTATTTAATTGGCTGGGGATATGATTATGAATTCAATTAGTGGGTTTTAATAGGATTATTATGACACGTAGATTAAGGTGCATAAATTTTCCCCTCTTTTAAAGGGTATTAAAAGTGAAGAGAAGTGGAACGAGTAATGGAATTTTAAAGAAAAAACATTCTATGGATGAAGTCATTGTTCGTAGGTATGATGCCCTCTCAAGGGAAAATGTGGGGAGAAATGAGTTAGATGGTCACCCGAATAGAAATCCCCATGGATGGGATAGGTCTAAGATGATGATAAGGGGTTGGGATATAATGAGTGTTGATGTATCTATGATTGAGATTCCCCAAATAAAAGTGGTAGGGGATAAAGTGGCTAAGACTCAAAAGATGAGTTCTAGATAAATGACCAATGTTTAGGGGGTAATCTAGCTGATTAAGATTGTAAGACTTGAATTCCTAAAATGTAGACATTATTCAAGAACTAAAAATATATGATAAGATGCAAGACAACAATGATTCCCATAGCAAAGACACATGTGAGGGATTATTGTAAGCCTATAGAGGACATTGGATGAGTTATTATGGATAATAATCCACATTATGTTAAATTCATAGATTTAAAACTATGTAATAACATCAAGGCATCCATTTGAGATTGGACAAGAATGGAGGTTATTAGTGGTTGAGCTATCCATGGGCATAAAACCATAGCCAGGTGATGAATACATAGTCTTAGGAGACCTCAAGCTGATGTACATACTCAAGATTAGGGTGGATAATGAGGAGATGGAAGGCCATGCCCTAGAAGACTTAGGGATGATAACTAATTATTAACATGTAAAATAGATTAGAAAATGGGATTTATGGATTAAAATTAGTTGTTAGGGTAGGATAATGTGTTTATAAGAAGTCAAATTGGTGATGGAGGGTAAAATATGGGGTTACAATAGGAAAAGGGGGCTGAAAAGGTTTATTTGACTTTCACCCGTACTAATTTTGGTGCTATAGAGCTCAAACCATGAACCACATCCCACAGACATAGCATCACAGAAAGAGTCAGAGAGTACCATAGGTTGAATGATGTGGGACCATTGGTATGTGGTTAATCCATAGCCTATCAATTTTGTGTTTTTCACATTTATTTATTCACTTTTGGCTTGTAAATCCCATAAGTACAATATCATGATTGAGTGCAATAAAATTAGTGGTGATATTGTGCTTGTAAATCATGATATTATGTTCATGACATGTGGTATTACAATAATGTGACACGTAACTCATGGTATTACAATACCACAAGGAGATATTAATGATATCACAATATTATAAGGGGTGAACATTGGTTTTACAAAAATGTGAGGTTATAATCATGGTTATGCAAAACAATAGAACTTGAGTTGTGATATTACTAGGGTTGTTAATAAGGGTTAAGTCATGATTAGTAGTATTACGGTGGATAGGATAAAGGTTTAGGTGTTTGTTGGATAGGATTACGTGGGTTAGGCTAGGATATTATGATGAGGAATGGATAGTTAATGGTTGGATAAGAGGATTTTAGAAAAACATAGGTTAGGTAATTAGGGGGAAGTGGTGATGGATAGGAGTGGGTTAGTTAAGCTATGGACATGGCTAGAATTATGGTAAGTTAGGAGATATTAGAATTGAGGTTAGAGGGATAGGGGGCTTAGGTGGCATAAGGGAATAAGAGTGATAAGGACTTAAGACAAGGGTTAGGATGGATAGGATTGGTGTGAAATATTTTATAAAATGGAGGGTGAATAGGATAAAAGGGCTTAGGGTAGATGAGTGAATAGGGTTAAAGGTGGATTAGGATAGTATAAATTAAATTAGGGTAGGTTAGGATAAGTTAGAGGAATGAAGATGGTAGGGACAAGGTATAGGGGGTGAGTGGGATTAGGTAAGGTTAAGTTTAGGGATAAGGGTAACGAAATGAGGGGGGTTTTAGTTGATGTGATATACAAGTAGGTGAGAAGGGAATTAATAGATAGGTTGGATAATGTATTAGGATGATGAGACAAGATAAGCTAGGGATATACATGATGTGATGAGCATAATGTGATTGAATGCATGATTGGTTTAAGAGGAATTAGGAGTGATGGTGTCTTGACTAAGACATCCCCAAGTTTTTCATGATATTCACTTATTAACACTAGATTAGTATGGTGTGCTAGAGTTGATCAATTTATATTACATTGCGACCATGACATTAGTATATATTTATAAATATTTGATCACACCCTTGGTGGAGAGGTGGTTCTCATAGATGATTACCTTTCTCTTAGTGATGGGAGAGATGATCATCACACTAGAGGACATGTTTCTATTTTTTTCAGCTTCTAATAAGAGGCCATAGGATCTATTGGCGATCTCACATCCTTCATGTTACAATTCATAGGTTGGTTGGGAGACTATGGATTGGAGTGTGATATTCATAGGTAGACATTGATAGGGCCTTAAGGGAGGATACTATAGATAGGTTGACATTGGTGGTGATGTCTCTTATGATTGACATACTCTTGTAGGACAAGAATGTGTAGTGGTTCCACTCAAGCTTTAAAGATGTGGTTTTGAACATGTTTTAGGATTACAGAGTGTTTACCTAGGGTACAGTGGTATTGGCACACTTATATCAAGAGTTACATATGGGAGCATATAGGGGAACTATGAGTCTGGGTCCATTTCTACTATTATAGATATGGAGCTAGGAGCATATAGCTATAAATTTTCCATTGGGAAATTGAGTAAATAGATAGCCCCATGAGCCCATATTATTCAATTGGTACATAATTATTGGGGTACAAATATCTTATATGGGCGATATCCTATTCCACAAGCATGCATTAGTTAGATAATAACTAGAGAACATAACATGGATGTCATATAAATAGGTGCAGTTTGGATTGGATGAGGAGGAAGATGTTACCTAATATATGTTGATGGAGTCTTATCTAATAAGATGTATGGATTATAATATTAGGAATTATAGACCTAATCAAGTGTAGTAGTAGATTGGGAGACCACAAGATGTACCAATTAAGGAGCACATATTTACCCTTAGTAATAAGTAGAGGTCTTAGTGAGGGATATTATGGATAGGGAATAATCACATGTGGATTATGAGAGAATTTACCTAGTAGCATGGTATTACTAGACACCAATCCTAGATCCTAGTATTACAACAATGTATACTACTTGGTCGACATAGAGGTGGCCACTTAGGTTACTGAGATGATGGGATAGAGTGAGGAGGGGGATGTGTAGAGACTTATATAGGGATAAGTTAGACTTGGGAGGAGGATAGTCAGGAGACTACAAGCCTCAGTATGAGATACATAGGATAGGAAGGGGGTCTTCATGCCATGGACATGGATGGGGGAGATCAAGGAGGCCCATATGGGGGTAAGATAGTGGTTGTGGGATAGGACGGATGAAGTGGGCTACAAGTAGGAGGGAGAAAAATTAGAGATGGGGTGGGGCCATCCCATCCACCCTTGATAGAGGATGAGAGAGCATTATTTGAGTGGCTTAGGCAAGAGGTGTAGTCCCATGTCTTAGAGATTATAGGGATCATTACAAAGAGAGACATGATCAAAGCACACTTATAGGGGTAGCTATCACAGAGGTATGGCCAGCTAGCTAGTGTATAGAGATAGATCACATGGTTATAAGGGTAGGTGACTGCTTTACAAGGATACATCTAGAGAAGAGATACCCAGATCTAGAGCAGAGAGGATCTGATAGTGGTTTTATAGAGTCATATATGTATCTAAGATATATAGATTATGTTATTTTAATTATAGTTTTTATTCTTATATTTATTTTTATTAGATTTATTACCTTTATTAGTTTTATAGTATTGATTGTTAACTCTATGTTTGATTCTCACCTTTAACTTCTATGACCAACTTTACCAAAGATTGTGATTCCCATTAAACATAGGTTTATGATTCTTATTACTGGATCTCTTGTTTCTATTTTTCCTTTTAGTATAATTAGGGTTAGGTTTCTAGTTTCTATTATTATTTGAAATGAGGTTTAAAGAGTAAGTGTACAAGTGATATTATCTTTAGAATAAAAATTAGACATCACTTTTTATTCTTAAATTAAAAGAGTTGATAGGGTAGTGAGGTTTGGGATATCTTGATTTTTTTCATACTTTGAATTTAGAATTGAGATAAAATTACAATTTTTTTATGAATTTTAAGTTAAATAATAAAATAAATCAATTTTCCAATGAGGTAGGGGTGATTTGTTTTGGTCATTTAGATGTATCCAAGTCCACCAAGGTTCAATTCATGTTGAGGCATGTGAGGTCAATTATGGCCATGAGTATCGAGTATACTTATAGTGGATTGTATTCAATCATTAGTGGTTAGTATTGGTAGTTGGTGATGGTTTCCATGAAGTGTGCATGTGGGTCCTATGGTAGAGGAGGCAATTTTAATTGATATTAATGCTCAATGGATAGTGTGGCTTATGGTTTATGGGATATAATATTTTGTCAAGGTAATGTGGTCACTAATATAATTCTCTTGGGGATATAGGGTCCCTAATTGTGTCCCATACTAGTTTTTGCTTTGGTTTTTAATAGTAGTTTCTTTTTCTTAGCTATGATCAAAAGTGATTATCAATAATAATAATAATAATAATAATAATAATAATAATAATAATAATAATAATAAATCTATTTATAGAGAATCTAATTATAGTTACTACCATCTAATTGATATTTAATATTATTAATTTTAATAACAAAACTAACCAACTTTTCATCACATTTCATAGATGTAGTTAGTAATTCAAGAGTAAATTTAATAATACTCGAGAGATGAATTTACAAGCTTCACTAGGAGTCTCTTAATTACTAATGTGGATTAGGAATTCATCCTTAACACTCCACAAGATAATTGACATAGCTTCTTGTGATTTTTATTTAAATATATTTGGAAGCTCATGTGTCAAATATCATCCCAATGGGGATTTTTTAGTCTTGAAGAAAATGTTCCATAGATTTTGGGACATAAATTATGATTTAATGTGATTTTTTTGTATTTTATAGTTTTATTTCTCAAGTATTTATGATTTATCTAGAAAAACATTAGGAGATTCCATTGTTTCCCTTTAAAATTGACACTATGACACTACATAAAGCTTAAATTTCAACCCTTTTAAATTTGAAAATAAATAAAATTTTAAGTGATAAAAAATAATAATTATTTAGATTAATACTCAACAACACAAGAAAATTTCTAAATATTTAAACATAATAAGATGTCATAGGTTGCACAAAAATACACTAATGTAAGAATAATTATAAAAAAATGAAACTTGTTTAATGTGAATTTTAAATTTATTTGATAAGTAAATTAAATTAAAATCATAAACAAGTAAAATTTATTTAAATTACTGTTAAACAATTTAAAATAATTGAAGCAAAATACACTAATTTATAGGTCATAAGAGTTCCACATAAAACAACCATTTAAATTTTATGAATAAGAAAGGTGTAAATATTATAAAAAGAGGCTTCAAAATAAAAAATGGATCACATCAATGCGTTTAGAAAATGAAAAAACATAGCAAATGACTAGTGACATGACTATACTTGATAAAATATTCACTAGATCAAATATTTCAACAAGGTCAACATGTTTAGGGTTGTGCACATGAGAAGGTTTGCACACAAACCAAAAAATAGAATTCAAAATTAATCAAATTTGAAAAAAGGAACTTAACCAAAAAGGAAATAGGGAGTGGGATTCGAACACTAAACCTCTTCCTTACAAGGTTTTTATCAAAATTAGAGACAACTCAACTAAGAGTTTACTTGAGATTTTACATGCACTAATTTAAATTTATACATTTTTACCTAATTTAAAAAAAAAATACAAATATATAGGGTGCATGTAAATTTAGAAAGTAAATCATTTTAAATTTTTTAACTTTTAGATTAAAAACATTTAGAAATTGATGGGACTCCTTTCTGTTTGCATGGAAATAAAAGAATTAAGAAAATCAAATTAAAAAAAAAAAAAAAAAAAACTATACTAACCTATGAAGTTTCTTATTGGTAACAATGTCATAATTATGGAAGTAGGGAAATGCATGGATGTTTTGTTAGACCACTATAAGGCTTGAAATTTTGTCAATCCTCTTAAAATCTTGAGATGAAGTAGATTGAACCTTAAAAAATGATTTTTTTATGTAGAAAATAGTATTTCCAATCACCTAGGTTGTACATATGTGTCATATGAGAGGTTGGAAAAATTCAAAAGCTCATTATAATCCCTTTTATATTCTAGCATAGGTTTTGGCAAGCAAAAATGATAAATACCTAATGATTAAACACCTCGAACTAGATCCAGAAGTAATGTAACTTTTTGTTTTAGGCACGAGAAGCCATACATGGGTAATAATGGCATCCAAGATGGAGATAAAATATTTATAAAAGGTATCAAATAATTTTATTGAATACTGAGTGATTAATATATACACAAAATACCTTTTTATAGATACAAACCACTTGAAGAATGAAGGAAACACATTATTTCTATTGTTCATTGCATAGGCTATACATAGGCCATAATATGGTGCTTATGGAACATGTTTCCTTAGAAAAAAGTAATCTTAAGTTTAAAAAATTTATTCCTAGGGTGTTTTCAAGTGTATAATGGAATATTTAAATATTAAACTAGATATCCAAGCATTATAAGATCAAAAAATAATTCATATGCCTCTAAGGCTATACACCACCTGTTTCCAATTAAATACACCATATCCTAGGCTTTGAGACCATGATAAAATATATAATACATATAAGATATAGATATAATATTAATAAGCAAAGAGAACACATATCAATAACACATAACATGGATAATTAGGTGAGAAATCCTCTGATGGAGGTAAAAAGCCATAGTGGTTGATATTTAATAACCAAGAAACTATATTACCCTAATACAAATATATTTTTCTTCTCACTTCTCAAATGATCTTCACAAATCCTTTCAAAATATTTGCCACATGCATATATGAATTTATCAATTTCCAAAATTTCATTATAGGGGTAAAATCCAGTTCATAGTAAAATGCGAAGGGAGGTGACCATTGTAACCATTGGGTCCAACCATCCTGAAATCCATTTAAATTATTGCTAAGTATTAAATAAATATAATTTTATTATTTATTTTCATGAGGTTTTCACCTTGTGTTAATAAATAATATATTATTTTTTATTTAATTAATTACCAAGGTAAGCTAAGAGTCAAATAAGACCACTCATACATTAAATACTTTAACAAACTCTACCCCCCTTTCCATCATATCTATAGTCACATATAACAATCCATTAGGAAATAGAATCCCACTCTTATTCACTAATAAAATTCCACTAAAAATATCCATCAAAACTAGTTTCAATGCTTCTGTCTCCTCCACCACCATACATGATATTCATTCTTACTATCAAATGAAAGTAAACACGTAGAAATAGTAAAAATGTATAAGTGATTATTTTTAAAACCTTCAACAATTAGATAACTAGATTTATTTCTAATGGGCCAGCTATCTTTAATAAAGGTTACGATGAAATTATCATTCGTAAGTTGAGAACAAGAGAGATTTTTTTTATAAAACTTAGGTACATAGAAAAAATCATTAATAACAACATTTATAAATTTTATATTTCCTTGATTAGGTGATTCTAAAACTAAATTATTTCCTAAATAGATCTCTTCATAGATATCTTACAAAATATTAGATAAGGAAGCCATATGGTTTGATGCACCACAATCTAGAATCCATTCATTCTCATTTGGAGTAAATAAAGTGGCATATAAACCAATAACATTTGATTTTAATCTTGATTGTTTTTGTGATTAAGGTTTTGATTCTCCTACTTTTTTAATTAGATTTATTATTAACTCTATATTTATTTTAATAACCGTTTCCCTTATATGACCAAATTTACCACAAATATTATAATTCTCATTAATCTTATGTTTATGACTCTTATTAATAGATCTCTTTTTATCATTTATGCCTTTAGCATAATTAGGATTACACTTCTCATTTTAATTGTTATAAAAATAGGGTTGAGAGTGACAAGTACATAAATGAAATCTTATTTAGAATAAAAATTAAACATTAATTTCTTTTCTTGAATTAGAAGAGCTAACAGGGTAACGAGGCTTGAGATATCTTTCTCTATTTGGTACTTTGAATTTAGAATTGAGATAAAATTATAATTTTTTTCCTAAATGTTAAGTTTAATAATAAAATAAATTAGTTTATCTCAAATCAAATTACAGTTACAACCATTTAACTAAGTTTTAATATGCTTAATTTTAGCACAAAAACTAACCTTTTCATCACCTTTCATAGGTGTAGTTAACAGTTCAAGAATTAGTTTAATAATATTTGAGAGATGAGTTCCCTTAGGAATATAATCAAAAAGTTTTCAAGCATCACTAGGAGTCTCCTCATTACCAATGTGGAGTAGGAATTCATCTCTAACACTCCAAAGTATAATTATCATGGCTTCTTATGATTTTTATTGAAATGTATTTGAAAGCTCAAGTGTCAAATGTCATCCAGAAGGGAATTTTCCAATCCTAATGACAAGTTTCATAAATTACAATTTAACATAGATTATCCATATGTTATAGTTATATCTAGTAAGTATTTATGGTTTATTTAGAATAAAATTAGGAGAAGACATGGCTTCCCTTTAAAATTGACACTACGACCCTAAATAAAGCTTAAATTTGAACCCTTTTAAATGTGAATTTATAATATATTTTAAAATAAAGTAAACTTAAAGTGTTAAAAAAAATAATTTTTTATATTAATGATGGACAAAGTAATAGAATTGTGAAAGATTTCAACATAATAAGATGTCACAAGTGTCACAAAAATTCACTAATATAAGAATAATTATTAAAAAATGAACCTTTCTTAATATGAAATTTAAATTTATTTGATATTAAATTAAATTAAAAATGTAAACAAGTAAAATTTACTCAAATATATGTTAAATAATGTAGAAACATTGAAGAAAAAAACACTAATTTATGTGTCACAAGAGCCGCACTGAAAACAACTATTTAAATACTATGATTTAAAAAGGTGTAAAAACTATAATAGAAGGTTTTAAATTAATATATAGACCACAATAATTTTTCTAGAACATAAAAAAAATAGGAAAGGATTAGTCACATGACTATCCTCAAGAAAATATTCACTAGGTCAAATGTCACAACAAGTTTGACATGTATAGGGTTTTACATGTGAGAAGTATTTTCACTTGGATTTGCACCATTTGAGGATATTCAAATCTATCCTCATCCAAGTGGCACAATGAAATCACCTCAAATCTTTGTGGGTAGACTAAGGAATGAGTTGAGTCTCTAGATAGGGCTAGCTCCTTTGATGTACCACTTTAGATTACAACTAAAACTAACCTTGGGGGTGAAAAGGGAGAAATATAATTGAAATAAAACAAATCTAAGGGAGGTGATACACAAAATAATAAGATGAAATATAACCATGTTAATATTACACTTGAAATCAAAGGATATCTAAAAATACACTTCTCCATTCTTCATCTTCTCTCATCAATGCTACATTGTGAGGTTATATATGAATGTGAAAAGCTAGGAGGACTAAAAAAGAGGGATATGAGGGAACTAATGAGTATAGTAACTCACTTAAACCATGAACATATTTTGGAACACTTCATATGCCCTACAAGAAGAGGCTATAAATAGGTGAAAGAATGAAACAACATGCTAAGGAATTAGTAGTTTTCACTAAGTAAGATTCATAATCCAATTAAACACACTAGGAATAGTCATAGAGGAGGTAAAAATCAGTTTTATTATTGATAAAAAGGTATACATTTGAGAAGGGCTTCACCATACTCGGGTGGATCATCCCATACAATGCCAAAATGGGTAGTTCTTATATAACTAGAGAGAGAAAAAGAAGAGAGAAGTCCAAGGGTCACAAGAAAACTTATCAAGATAAGAGAAGTAGTTACTTGTGCATCGAAACTGGATATGGGATGAACCATGCAAGGTTTAGAAGTCCAAGTGTCGATACAAGTCATAAACCTCATTAAAAATGGCAAAAAATATTACTAGATTAGAAAAGTTGCCTTCATGATTAGACTTATTTGAACACCTCATAACTAATTAAGAATAGGTAAAATGATTGAAATGGAAGGGGATAATTTTATACATGACTCTCCATGTATTGGTTGTAGGCCTAGTCCTCTAGAAACCTTTGGAAGTGAGAAATCATCATCTATTATCCTAAAAACTCTTTTTTCATATACCTTGCACACTTGGCTTCCAAAAAGGCATAAATTTTCCATGAAAATACATATAATGAATTATATGACATGATTAGAGGCCCTCCAT
Organism: Torreya grandis; assembly: GCA_037957365.1. NCBI lineage: Eukaryota > Viridiplantae > Streptophyta > Pinopsida > Cupressales > Taxaceae > Torreya > Torreya grandis. The sequence goes on from JARHVA010005756.1 coordinate 913,946, forward strand.
TACCTAATAAGCATAAGGGATGACTTAAATTCAACTCACTTAAAGATTTCCATCTTCTTCATTAGCTTGTCTAATAGGCTAGTTTTTATTGGCCAAATTAAAGCTATTTGTTGAAGAATTTAGGAGTTTATATGAAGTATTAAATTTAAATTAGGGGTTATCCAAATTATATATCTTCCTATTAAATTTGTTTTTATGCTCAAACTCTTTGTAAACCTACAAAACACAAAAGTAGTCAAAAATACTTTATTTTTACCCCCATCTGTATAATTATGTATAGCTAGTTGGCATGTGATGGAGCTTGAGTGAGTTATATACAACCTAAAATGTGTTTCATGGTCCAAATCTTCCATTTTATTTCATCTCTAACTCCATTTTCACAAACTGGTCTCTAGAAAGGGTTTAGTAAGGGTTTATGTAGTTTTTGGTCATAAGATTTGTTCATAAAGCTTGGAGATTAAACCTACCAAAAAATTCCACAAAATTTATGCCAAGGGACCCTAATAACTTATCCTAATCCCTCTAGTTCCCATAAAAAACTTTAGAGATTAGATGTGATCATTTGAATGCACCTCATCGAGCTTATTCTTGCTTTTCCTACATGCATATACTCTATTTGAGCTTGAATTAGCTTTCTTATGGGTTTTTATACTTTCTTTGAGTTATATAATGTGTATATAAATATACATAACATTATTTAATCCTATATATATTCCATCAAGGATAGAAATGAAGATGGGCTACCATTTGGCACTGGGCCTCTTCAAAGCTTAGTAGGTCTAATAGGCACCCTATTATATTTGGCTAATATGATTGATATATCATAGGTAGGTTGGATTTTTATACACATTAAAATTTTATTTGAACTTAAAAAACCACTACATATCCCTCCAATAACCTTTATTCATCCTCTTTCCTCATTTACCAACTAGACCTAGTGGAGGTTTGCCATGTTAGACTGTGTGCAGGAGCAAATATGGTCACCTTTAGGTGTATGAGATTGAGATAGTGATTTAATAGAAAAAAATTTAATTACATACACCTTATCAGATGTTTCCATAAGTTTCCCAAATATCCTTGTCAAGTCTTCATTTTGTCCTCACTAGTTCATTTTGTCAAAACCTAATTTTCATGGACTGGTTGACCTCTGAGACAAAATAGTGAGGTATAGCCCTTATCCATTAAGAAAAGTGAGTATTGAGGAGTTTTTACAAGTACTAAAGATAATTTTACTATAGGTTTTTTCTTAATTCCATGATTTATGTGTTCAACCATCTCCAAATGCCCGAAAAAGGCCTCAAAAACCTTGTTTTGCATTTTTTAAGAAAATTTTCCTAAATTCATAAAGTCATCATGATTTGAGGGAAACCCTAATTCAATTTGTCAAAATAAAATTTAAAAGTTATTCCATGTTATCTTAGTTCATTATTACCATCCATGAGAGTTTCACCACCATGTTTCACACTTAAAATGGACATTTAACTTTCTATGAAGGTTGATTGTGAGTGACCATTTACTGCACACAAGTAGTAAAGGGTAAAAATGGACATTTTACATGGGAAAAAGATTCATGAACCAGAAAAAACTCCCTCCAATGTGATCATGGATCTTATATAACTTTTTAAAATTTTGGTCAAGTCATTATAACTTGTTTTCAACATAAAATTTCCCTTCAAGCACCTGTAAATGAACATTTACATGGTAGATTGATTGGCAAGTAGCATATGATTACAAATATATATGGATTGATTTGGAAAAACAAGTTTAAATGTGAATTTATAACAAAAATAGGACCCTTAAAACATATAAATAACACTAACACACCCCCTAAAACTGTTAATAAATCATGAAACTTTGAAAATGGTGTAAGATGCCTATCATTCTCAAAAGAAACTAGTCTAAAAAACTAAGGTTATTAGCTCATCAAAAAAACTTATAAAATGAAAAAACCATGGTAGGTATGAGGTTATATATTAAACATCATCTGTAACCAATCTTAGTAAGTGGATTGTAAAAAATCTTCCAAACTAAGGCAAAATGTGTAGGGTGAATAGATTAACTAGCAGATTTGCACAATCAACTTGTTAGCAATGGTTAATAAATATCAAGGCACCATTAATATTTAAACAAAAATAAAAATTAAGGTGAATAATTTTATAACATTTCTCAAATAGCATTCTACTTGAAACCTTCTAAGCTATACATACCAAGTAAAAACCTATAAGTCACTTTTACTTGCCAAGAAGGGTGAGAAGAGAGATGAATGGTTTTTAGCAAGAAATGACACATAATAATTAAACCAAGTATGGAAATGAGCATGGGGAAGCTTAAGAGTCATATTTAAATATTTTACAAGTGGAACACTTCCTAAGGAGGTCGTATAAATGCCAAATTCCTCTTTTTCCTCAAGAAAACTACCCATTCTTTGCATAACCTACCATATTCAATTTTTTCAGTTAATTAAGACTTATAGGGATACATGGGGCATTAAATCATGTTTTTAAACCTTCAAATTTCCCAAAAAACCTATACAAAGCATTAAATTCACCTTTTTGACCTCTAAAATGGCTCAAAATAACTCTTCTAAAACACAACTCAAAGGTTCACTCATAGTGGGGCCTCTTATGACCTTAGTTATGAGGATGAGCAATTTTATGATGGTCAAGATAACCCCATTGTTTTTTATGACATCCTCATAGTAGTAGCATTTGAATATGATTACAATGAATATCAACCCTAAGAATATCAAGATGAAGCCCTTCTTAGATTTATAGAATCAGGTGCTAGACTACCTTCTGACTTTCCTATAAAACAATTACATACCTTGGTTAGAGAAGGAGAACAATGAAGGAAAGAGAAAGCTTTTGCAAAAATAGACATACCTTCTTCCTCTAATAAAGGAAAGGAAATACAAACAAATTTAAAACCTACAAATCCAGATATTCTAGCTAAGATCAAGATAAGAAGTCAATAATATGTAGATCAACTTGTCATAAACTTAACTGAGTCCGTAGTTGCCACTTCAATTTACAATAATGCTTCAAAAGAACAAGGAAATGTGTTTGTAATTACACAACAAATGTTGGATGAGAACATTACTATAGTGGATCAAGGAAATATAAATGAAGATTTAAAGTCATGAGAGACCTTACAAAATGTTCCATTTGACATGGAACATATGTTCTTCAACCATCAAGAACCTCTTGTTATTTTGCAAACTCAGAAACCCAAACATTTAATCTAAATTAAGGAAACCCTTCAAGATAATTTGGCTAGTTCTTTTCAACCAACCCAAAGATTGATAAATAAAAATAAAAATTAATGAAGTGAAAAATAGCCAAATTTAGGGAATGTTTTACAGTCCAAAAATCAATGACCTATGCTCTCAACTCAAGGTGCAAATCAGAACTGAGTCATATATCAAAAGGTATACACTCCTTATAGATTCACACAAAATAAGGGGCACATTCCACCACAATAGCAATGAAACTAGGGGCACATTCCACTCCAAAAAAAATAAAACCAAGGGCACATTCCACCCCAATAATAACAAAACTAGAGGCTCATTCCACCCTAACAACAATAAAACTAGGGGTGCATTCCACCCCAACAACATCTTATCCAATCCACAAATGCACCAAACATGCAAGAATGGAATTCTATGAAGGAAATTTTCCAAAGATTAGAGACAAATAATAGAGTCAAAAAGTACAAATTTGATGAGATATGCCAATATCCATTTGACTTATCTATTATACAAAACCCCTTTCCACCTCAGTTGAGGCACCCATGTTTGATAAGTATAAAGGAAAAGCATTTCCATATGAACACATAAAATCATTCTTTGTCTTGTGTCAAGAGGTTGCTTATAGTAGTGAGTACTTACTATGACTATTTCTGTGAAGTTTAGTGGGACAGGATCTTGATTGGATACTTAAACTACCCTAGGGATCAATTGTATATTGGAATGATTTATCAAAAAAGTTTGTTAACCATTTTTCATACAACATAGGACATGAATTGACCATTGTTAACTTATGCAAAGCCAAGCAATGTGATGGTGAAAGTTTTGTTGCATATCTACAAAAGTGGATAGCATTGGCAAGCCACGTTCAACATAATTTACTATATAAATAGTTGGCTAATATCTTTTCACATAATTTGCATCCTAAAGTTATGCATAATTTATGGTTAGCTTGTGATAACTCATTTAAAGAAATTATTGACAAAGGAGTGTAGATTGAGAAGGCTCTTATTGCTAGAGGCCTTGCTAATATTTTTGCACAAGGTCAAGTGTCTAATAAAAATAAATCACTAGCTCAAATAGTTATGCAAGATAAGCCTAAGGGCTTTAACAAAAATAAGAACATGGTTAGAAATGGGGTGATAGAAATAAGACATGTAGAAATAGTACATGATATGCCTCCTTCAAATGTATAATTAACTCCCTCAAATCCACTACCTACTTTGTAAAGACAACCTCCACGAAGGAAATTTCATAAAAATTATAGAGTCTTTAGCAAGATAGGAGAATCAATTGAAATAGTGTTACAAAAACTCATTGTAGCTAATTTAACTATATGGCAAGTATCAAGGCCATTTCCTCAATATTAGCCAGAACAACAAATGGTGTAACTTCATCATGTTTTTGGTCATGGTACATATCATTGCATTCAATTATGACACATTATCGAGGTCTTTATTGAAAATGGTGAGCTGGAAATTAAGTTAGACCCTAATTAAGACACAAATCAAGATATGAGAATCTACAAAGACCCCTTTTCTCAACATGATCCACTACCACCAAGAAACAATCCAAATGGTCACAATCAAAGACAAAGGTAGAATCAAAACCAACAATAAGGTCAAAATGGTAAGGAGAATAATCAATATCATAATGTCCACACCAATAATGTGGCTTATAACAATGTGCCTTACGACTATAATAATACTATGGGATGCATTTATAAAACCCACATTGCCATTGTTACTATAAAGCTGCATGGCCAATCTTGTGTTCCTCATAACATGGGACCCATCATTATAGGGTTAGCATCCTCTCCCCCTAGTAATACCATATTGAGTCCACATCATCATGTTGCTACTCCATTTTCATGGGTTATTAATCCTAGAAAATAGTACCATTCTTCTAATTATAAAGTCTCCTCATAGACTAAAATTATAAAAATATGGTTAGTCACCTATGAGTCACCATCTGAGGTCCTCTACCTCACTCTTCTAATTATAATGACTCTCTGTCACCTCTAAGTTGTGTAGTTACAACTAGACACCCATGAGTTACCATCCAAGGCACTTCACCTACATCTTTCCATAAACCCAATGAGAACATTGTCCCAACAGTTCCAAAACTGAATACCATCCCAATAAAGACTAAACTAGTTCAATCCATAGTTCAAAGGCCTTATAGTCTAATGGATCAATTAAATAAAACCCCTACACAAATTACAATATTAGAAATCTTATGGACATCTGATCTCTATAGAACCATCTTCAATAAATGTTGGTAAGAGTCTATTGTGCCTAATGATATAAACCTTGATCAATTCCATAACCTAGTCAGACATTTGTCTTCATTTTGAAAAATTACATTTGATCAAAAGGACATGTCCACCCTTGGCCCAAACCATAATAACCCACTATACATTGAGATAATCATTGTGGATCACAAGATCAAGTGGGTTCTTATAGATGATGGTTCAGGGATAAACATCATATCTCTTATATTGGTGTGATGATTGGGTTATATGGATAAAGACATTCATCGAGAAACTATTACAATCAAGGCTTATGACATCAATGAGAGGGAATCATCTGGTATAATTTGGTTGCCAGTCATGGTCAGGACTATTTCTCATCACACATTATTCCATATTGTATATATTGAGCTTCCTTATAACATACTTATTGGTCATCCTTTGATCCATGAAGTATAGACAATTCCATCTACTCTTCACCAATGCCTTAAGTTTCCCCATGATGGGATTGAGGTTACTATTCCCACTGATCATCAGCCCTACCAGTATTGCAAACATCTTAAAGAAGAGTTTCATAATTATAACTATTTCCCAAGTTCAAAATTCATTACAAATAAGAACAAAGCCATTATTTTTCATACATATCCATCTAATTATATAGACCCTAGTGATCTAGCTTCCACTTCGGCTGATCCATTTCTTATAGCTCTACCCAAGAAGGTTATTATTAAAGATGCAGGCATTTTCATGTACTATATGAAGGACATCCTCCATATTAAAAAATTACCAAAATCCCATAAAACATTTGGTAAGCTTAAAACATCCTAGTCTCCTAATAGACCTAATCAAATCTAGAAACTAAAGAAGAAGTAACCAAAACCTCATGTGGTTTTTTACCTATAATTGCACCAAATAAAGATTGATAGGCTTTTACCAAGGGAAATTGGTTATATTTTGAAGGCCTTGTGGATTATTTTTAGATTCCAAAATATCCTATCCCTAACAGGATAATGGATCATCTTGACTATACAGGGTAAGGTCTTGGCCCATAGGTGTAATGAATTTTAGAGCCCTTATTAGCTAAAGTTATCAATTAGAATCATGGTCTTAGATTTAAAACACCAAAGGATAACTTCATGACATTTGATAGTGACTCTTTTGAAGTGACTAGTAACAAGACTCCTAATAGCGACACAATGTCCCATTATAGCCTTTTTGATGAGCTTGCCAACTTAGATCTGTTTGATTCAAATGCCATATTGACCATAACACCTATTAGAGCTTCCCATCCTGAAGAAAAAAATCATCCTAGTGGTGCTTCCCTTACTAAATTAGGAAAATATATATTTAGCATTGGAGCTTCCCATCATGAAGCAAACCCTCACTATAACATATGTCTTTGCCACCCTAAACTCATAGATTGGGATCAACAAAATTTGGCCATATGCCTTGATGAGTTTCAAAATGAAGAATCAATTGTAGAATACATGAGCCTACAAGATGCATTCCCCATTGGTGATCATAAGCAGGGTTTTGATTTTTCATTGAATTCTTCTACCTACTTTGGAGAGCAGGAAAACTTTCTTGGTCATAATAAATAGCAAACACGAAGATCTTTAGGTGAAAACATCTTTGAGAAACTTATCGATCAAGGAAAAAGTAAATAAAAAGACACGCCTTCGAGTGAAAACATATTTTAGGTGCTCCCAGGTGGGAAAGTTTGTTCATCCCATTAGTACATAGAAGGTCAATCTAGACCAAGTTCCATAGCTAGTACAAGCATCTCTTCAGAACAACATCAAATATTTGAGCATCTTTCTCTAGAGTTTCCAGAGATTTTTTCTAATAGGCCTTTACCTAAGAAGGCAGATTTTGATTCCTCATAATATCCAGATATTTGGGAAGAAAAATAAGAATATATAAAAGAGGAAGATGATAAAGACCTACAGTACTTACAATTCTAGAGGATGGATCCACACTACTTATGAAGAACACAATAGAAGTGAATTTGGGAACCCATGAGGATCCAAAAAATGTTTATCTTGGAGCTTCCTTTACTAAAGTAGAATGTGAACATATTATATCCATTCCTAAGGATTTTATAAACATCTTTTCATGGGCATACTCTGACATGCCAGGCTTGGACCCAGATTTAGTTGTGTATCATCTTGTTGTCCACCCTGATGGTAAGCTAGTGAAGCAAACGTTGATAAATATGCATCCATGCATCTCCCTTTTGGTTAAGTTTGAGTTAGAAAATTTGTTATGAGACAATTTTATCAGACCACTAGACTACTCTGAATAGGTTTCTAACATAGTGCTAGTAAGTAAAAATACCCCAGGCATACATGTTTGTACTAATTTTTGTGATATCAACAAAACATGCCCCAAAGATGATTTTTATCTACCCAACATTGACATGATTATCGACTCAACTATTGGGTATGAGATGTTATCCTTAATGGATGGATTTTACGGTTACAATCAGATCAAGATATCCCCTAAAGATTAGCATAAGACCATATTCACCACTCCATGGGGGACATTTTATTACCAAGTCATGCCATTTGGTTTGAATAATGCTAGAGCCACATATGAGTGTGCAATGATTGTCATTTTCCATGACATGATGCATGACATTTTCAAGGATAATGTTGATGATATTATAGTAAAATCAAGAACAAGAGCTAGACACCTTGACATTCTATGAAGAATATTTGAGAGGCTTCATTTATATAAAGTCTGTTTGAATCCTAAGAAATGTATCTTTGGAGTCACATCAAGAAAATTTATAGGGTTCATTGTATCACAATGAGGGATTGAAGTTGACCCTAAAAAGGTCAACTCTATCATAGAAATTCCTCCACCAAACAGTCTTAAATAATTGTGAGGTCTATAAGGCAAGATATAGTCTATACATGGGTTCATTTCTCAATTGGCAGATAAGTGTCACCCATTTACCCACCTCTTAAAGAAAGGGATAAAATTTCAATGGGATGAAGACTGCCAGATAGCATTTGTGAAACTTAAAACATACTTGGCCAATCCACTAGTCCTATGACCTCCAACACAAAGAAAGCCACTTCTTTATATTTCAGCCATTGAACATGCACTGGGGTCACTTTTGGCACATCATGATGATCATGGTAGGGAACACCTAGTTTATTATTTAAGCCACACATTGGTAGCCTATGAATAGAACTATATGCCTATTAAGAAATCATGTTTAGCTATGGTGTTCACCACTCAAAAATTGTGACATTATATGCTAAATAACAAAACTATTATTATCACCAAGGTAGATCTTCTCAAGTTCCTCTTATCTGAACTAGCTCTTCTAAGACGCATGGCTAAATGGATTATGCTCCACATTGAGTTTGATATTGAATACCAAAAGTAGAAAACAATCAAATGACAAGTTATTTTGGACCAACTTGTAGAAGCTCCTCTTACGACCACTCAAATCTGACCTTCTAGATGATTCTATCATGATGATATATCAAGCATCACAAGAACATGAATAGTGGATGATCTATTTTGACAGATCCTTCACATCCCAAGGATCTAAAGTTGGCATATTATTGATCATACCATAGGGGGATTTGATCCCCAAAGCATTTCATATACAATTTTAGTGTACAAACAATATGGATGAATATGAGGTATTAGTTACAAGGCTCTATCTTGCCATATAGTGGGATATTCAATTCTTAAAAATCTACAGAGATTCATAGTTAATTATAAATTAGACAACTAACCAATATCAAAAAAAAAGATGATAAGTTTGTTCCTTACAATCAAATTATTGATAACCTCAAAACACATTTTAAATCTCTATAGTTTGAGAAAGTTTTGTGAGTCAACAATAAATATGTTGATGCCATGGCAACAATTGGTTCCATGATTCAAATCCATCATAGTGATAAAGCATATCTATTCCTGATTGAAAATATTCTTCATTCAACACATATTTTATTAGATTTAGGGATGATATGCACCATTGATAATCCTAATCCCTCACCTAAGTTACCATGGTATCAAGTTTTTTATAACTATTTCCATAGCCATGTTTTTCCTACCGATATTTCCAATAACCAACAAAAACTATTCCTTCATCGCTTAACCCATTATATCCTCCTTGGAAAAATTCTTTATAAAAAAGGCTATGATGGGATGCTTCTTCATTATTTATCTTTAGGAGAATATAAGCTAGCACTAAAGGAGGTTCATGAAGGAATGTGTGGAGCCCATACCAATGGTGTAGTCCTAGAAAAGAAACTACTCAAAATAGGCTATTATTGGCACAAAATAGAGACCGACACTTGTAATTATGTAAAAAAGTGTGTTTTTTTGTTAGTAGCATGACAACTTGATACATGCACCTTCCTTACCATTGCAACTGATTAGAACACCATGGTAGTTCTCAACATGGGGTATCAATCTCATTGGGAAAATTAACCTAACATCTTCAAATGGCTATCAGCACATTTTGACTATTACTGAGTACTTTACCAAGTAGATTGAGGCCATTCCTCTCACATATGTCACTGAGAAATAACTAGCCAAATTCATTCATTACCATATCATTTGCCTATATGGCATCCTAGCCCATATTATATCTAATAATGGTAGATCCTTTGTAACCAAGATTTGAAATCTCTTTGTGAAAAATTCAAGATCAAGCATAAGAAATCCACTCCATATAACCTGTAAGGTAATGAAAAAGCTGAGGCATCAAATAAAACCATTCTAGCCATCTTAAAAAAGATTATCAATGATGTTGGATGTAATTGGAACTTGTAACATTTTCCTACCCTCTAGGCTTATAGAACCAATCGTCGCACCCCAACAAGAGCTACTCCATACTCCCTTGTTTTTGGCATTGAAGCTATCATCCTCATTGAGATTTAGATCCCATCATTAAGAATATCACTGGAACACATTGAAGATAATGAAGACTATATAACCTCACAGTTGCAAGAACTAGAAATTCATGATGGAAAGCATTTGGCTGCCGTAGAAAACTTGTAGGCTATCAAAATAGATTGCAGAGAAGCTACAAAAAATGCATTCTTCCTCAATAATTTGAGATTGGTGGCTTATTTTTGAAAGAGAACCATAAGAATGTGAATGTTGAACCCAATAAGAAAGGCAAGTTTAGCCTAATTGGTTAGGACCATATATTGTCACAGTGAACTATGGATCAGGAGCATATCAATTGGATAAACCTAATGGTGAAGACCTTTTAGAGCCCATGAACATCATACACCTTAAGAGGATCTAAGCATGAAAATATTTGAACCATTATCTATAGACCCCTGAATTGGGGGCAACTTGTGCTGTCATAATTTTATCCCACCCTTATATCTTACCTTAAACACATTTTATACTACGTTGGTCCAGTTTTCATGATTCCCAAAAGTAAAGGCTTTGAACCCTTGGCACTCTAAACACATTATTCATCCCATTATGGATTATTCTCTTCAAGAATCATATTATTCATTATATCTAAGGCATGTTATAATCTTGAACACTTTTTATCCCTTGACCAATTATGATCTTGATTATATCTTATGAACATTATGAATATATTCAGTGGTAGTTTTACAAAGCAGTTCAGCTAGGACAATCTTTTATAGCTTCAAGTAGGTGAATAGCCACATCTTCTCAGTATAAGTATTTGTTGCTCTTTCTTGTTTCATCAAGAAGCTTTCTCTCATTGATTTTTGAGCATAGGCCATTACAGATAGATTAGCTATCTTATTGGAAGCTCTACTCTTAGGACGTACATCTCCTCGACTAGATGGTCCCACCTTGTGTATATTTTATCCCAAAAACACCAAAAACATTATAAATACTTTAAAAATACCAAAAACATCAGACCATGATCCATAAAAGAATAAAAACATTGTCTCGGGCTTCTGTATGTTTGTACATTCCCATTCCACCATCCCACACTCTCGCCATTTTATGATAAATTGTTAAGTTTGAACTCTCTTGCCATTTTGTGAGAAACTATTAATTTTAAATGCTCTTTCCATTTGTAAGCATATAAACACCATTTAATTTCATCTTATCCCATGTACTTGCCATTTTTTAAGATCATCCTTTCTCATCTCATCATCTTCTTATTTGCCAGACCATTCTCTTTTATTTGTCGTATCTTCCATTTCTTCTCTTAATCATGTTGGTCTGATCATCATTTTTTTTCTACCCCATTTCTTGGGAAAACTACATTTGGATTGAAGTTCATGTTGGAACATGCATCCATGAAACTATGTAGGTAGAGTCTACTTGTCTGATACATCTAAACTCAGATCAGCCAACTCCTTCCTTTTCTTCTCTTCCCCTATTTCTTCTATCATTATTCCTCTTTAATTAGGGAATAATTGTCATTGTTATTTGTTATGATGTGGTGAAAATTAATGCCTCTACCACACATACATGAACATTAGTCTTTAAAATTGCACTAACCTAGTTTTTGTTTGTGTGTGTTTATTTGATTGTTGTTTATTTTCTGGTATTTTGTTTTCCTATTTAGTCTTGTTTATTTATATTATTTTTTCAAGTACCCCTTGATGGTCCACATAGATCTTGATTATTCATATCTTGATCTTATGTTATAAAGATGTTCTTGCCTTTCATTTTTAAGAATTTTTGTTCCTACTTTAAGTCTTGATAGATCATATCTTGATTTTAAGTTAGGTTCATTTATGTTTGTCTTTTTATTTGTTTTCTCTTTTTTGTTTAAATGTAAATCATTGTAACTCTGGTTTTGGTCATTGTTTTACAATTATCCTTAGTTACAGATATTCACATTTGAATTGGCTTAATGCAATTGGAATCTTATGTCATTATAAGATATTCATACTTATTATGCTTAATTTATTTTTCTATAACAAGCACTTTATGCTCATCTCTCAACATATTAATGTCAACATCAGATCTGATGAACAATTCTCAAGAACACTGCAAAACCTAGGCTCATGATATGGAATTAGGATTCTAGGTAGCATGCATTTTAACACTAAAGTCTATGCTTATACATGAATCTCTTCACATACATTGTGAGTCTAATCAATTCTTGGTCATTTTTCATCGTTCCTCATTCCATTCTATCCCAAAATTGGGTGAACCACATTGGCTTGAAGTTCATGTTGGCACATCAGTCCATGAAACTATGTAGGCAGTGCTCAATTTCTATTAAGGTCATCTCAGCTATCTCCATTATTCTTTTCATCTCACTCATCACTTTGTGAATTCTTATATGCTTGGTTTTATATGTCTTTGTAGGCTATTACACCGTCACATGTACGTTTGCACCCACTCACTTTAGCCTATATTTTCAATTATATCCTTGAGATATTTTTACTTACCAATTGCCCATGATGGGGCACAACATCTGAACCACATCTGAATTGAATCAGCTCTATAGGGGTAAAATCATTCTTTATTCTTTATCAATGATCAAAATTTGCCCTACTAGGACAAAACTATTTTATCATGATCACATTTGCTCTACTAGGGAACTTATTATCTTCTCTTTGGAGACCTCATTATAGTGGTGTTTCCCTTCCTAAAGCAGAACATTCTCCCTTTTTCTCAAATTCTAAGCTTTCCACATTAAATCCCATGATGGCAATTTTTAGTGTGCAACTTGTCTCAGGATTGATAAATGTCGTAAATGCATAGCTTGTACTCTCAAATAAGGTATGCTTATAGTGTGTCCCTTACATTTATGGATTGTATCTTTCTCATTCCCCCATCTCTGAGGCCTATTATGCCTCTCATTATATTTTTATAATTGATGGTAATCATGTATGTAAGCATTAGCTCATTTGGATGTGACCTATTCCATGGGTTAATATCTCAATTTCTCTCTCTTTTTGAGAGTTCATCTTTCTCATTCATCCTAATATGTCCTCTCAAGGGGCATCATGGGTTTGTTCCAATTTTTTCTAGACAACTCTTTCTTTAAAAATATGTTTCTTCACTTGAATATCTCGCTACACCTTCTCAAATAGTGGAAAAATGTAGACATCCAATTTCTAACACCATTTGTGTTGAAATTGTCAATCTTACTCAAATTGTACTCAAATACACATTTTAGGTCAAAATCCATAAAAACACTAAATGGTTTGAACTTGTCATTTACAAGTGCCAATTTAGGTCAAAGTATCCGTAAATAGGGCAATGCAATTTATGGGACAACTAACTTTGGTCAATTCATTTTGAATCAAAATGATGATTTCACCTTTTGTGCTCTGGATCACTCTTTTATTTTAATTCATTGGTACATAGCACATAACTTTGGTATTTTCTATTGGCAATATCCTAAATGGGAATATAGTTCTAGTGCATCAAATGTCACCTTCTAATTCTTCCTGAGTCAAATTATAACTTAGTAATATGACTTTCTAACCATTTTGATTAATTGAGGGCCAATTTTGAAATAAATGCACAAATGTTGATTAACCTTGTTTAAGGCTAATTCATACAAATCAAGATCTTAAGTGGATTTTCCATGAGATTTGTTGAATATTTATTTTTGAAAATTGATTCTTATTAACTACATCATTAGGCGACATCATTTCTTTGGAAGACATCCCTAGGCCATAAATGCCATAAATATTTAGATTATGGGTCACCCATCCCTCTTCAATGCCCCTTCTTCCAAGGTAATGATGAAGATAAATATAGATTTATTTCCAAATATTAGTATTATCCATAGCCACACATCTCAATCTTATGATGGACGGTCCTGGTTGATCCTGACCAATCTCAAAAATCTATAAATAGAAAGGCCATGAACAATATTTTTAAGCTATTTTTGATGCAAGGTTATTATGCTCAAATATCTTAAAATATTGAATATTGTAAATTTATAATGCTAAATTGTTTCCACAAGGCTTTGCATTTGATCATAGATTTTGTTTGCAAGCTTCATTCATAGGCTAGTTTAGTGATTTGGAATCAAGAGCCTAGGTTTTATGGAGTGTTCTTGAGGCAGTGGAGGAGCTTACCACCATTGTTGACAAAGACAAGGATGCATGATCAAGGGAGAACATATTTTTGAGCCACATGGGTATGGCGAATCCATTTGGGAAGGTAATATGGTGTTGTTTTCTTTCATTTGTTTCTTTCTATCCTTTGTAATTCCCATAGGAATAAATATGCTTGGTTAGTTAGTTCTTTATGTATATTTCATTGTTTATGGACTAATGATTGACTAACTTACCTTGTAATCCTCTAAACACTAACCCTATTTCTTACAAGGTTTTATCAAAATTACAACCACCAAATCAACTAAGAGCTTACTTGAGATTTTACATGCACTAATTTAAATTTATACATTTTTTATTTGAATTTTTCAAAAATAATAAAAATAAATAAAAACATATATAATGCATGTAAATTCAAAAGGTAAATAGACATTTTTTTAACTATTGGATTAAAAAACATTTTGAAATTGGTGGAATGCCTTTCTTTTTGCATATAAATAAAAAAATTAAATAAATAAAATATTTTTAAAATATGTTAAAAATTTATACTAACCTCTGTAACTTCCCAAAGGTAACAATGGTACAACTATTGATGTAAATAATGCAAAAATGCATGTTTAGATCACTAGAATGCTTGAAATTTTTCCAACCCTCTTAAAATCTTGAGATGAAGTAGATTAAACCTTTATAAATAAAATTTTGATGTAGAAACCAAAATTTCCAATCACCCATGCTACACAAGTGTGCCACATTATAGGTTGGAAAAAAAATTAGAATCACTCTGAGAGTTTGAAGTGGTTTTAGTAGGCTAAAATGATAAATATCCAATGATTAAACACCTCAAACTATAACTAGAAGTAATGTAATATTTTTTGGAGGCACCAGAGGCTGTACATGGGTAGCAATGGAATCCTATATGGAGATACAATATTTATATAAACTTTTAAAAAGGTATTAAATTCTTTGATTCAAGACTAAGTGCTTGAGATATACATGAAATACCTTCTCAAAGATTCAGACCACCTGAAGAATATTTAAAACACATTAGTTATTATTATTATTTTTTACGTAGGCCTTACTATAGTGCCTATGGAAGATTTTTCCTAGGAAGAAATCAATATAAAGTGTTAATAGACTCTTCCTAGGGTATTTGGAATTATATAATGGAATATTTGAAGATTAAGGATGTACACCACCTCCTTAGGCTCAAAAACAAATCTTCACAACATCAAACTCTTTCTGATTAAATACATCATATCCCAAGCTCTGAGACCATTATAAATTATAAAATACATAGATGATCTAGATATGATATTAATAATCAAATAACACACAAATCAATAACACATATGACAAATAATTGGGTGGAAAAACCTCCAATGGAGGTAAAAAACCAACATTCATCGATATTTAGTAATCAAGAAACTATATCACCCAAATACAAATATCTTATTCTTCTCACTTTTCATACAATCTTCACAAATACCTTCACAATATTTTCCACATGTAAATATGAATTTACCAACTCATAATAATTCACAATAGGTGTAAAACCCTATTTATAGTTAAATATGAAGCGAGGTGACCATTGTAAGCAATGGGTCCAACCATCCTCAAATCCATTTAAATTATTTATAAGTATTATACATATATTAATTTATTATTTATTTTAAAGTGGTTTTCACCTTAGTTTAATAAATAATATATTATTTTTTATTTAGTTAAATTATCAAGATAAGCTAAGATTAAATTAGGCCCACTCTTGCTTTAAAAAACTCTATCCCCCTCTCCAACATATCTACAATCACATCTAACAATTCATTAGAAAATAACATCTCACTCTTATTTTCTAGTAAAATGTCATGAAATGGAGCCATCACAACTAGTTTCAATTCACCCATCTCCTCTAACTCTATACATTATATTTTCTTACTACGCAATGAAAGTAAACATGCCAAAGAAGCAGTAAAAATATATAAGCCATTTTTTTGACCACCTTCAACAATCAAAGAACCAAATTGACTTGTAATGGACCAAATATATTTTAAAAATGTTAAAATTAAATTACCAATTATAAGTGGAGAGCAAGATAGTAAATATTTATTAAACTTAGGTACTTAGAAAATATCATTAATAACAATATTTACAAATTTTACCTTTCCTTATTTTCTTGCTTATACAAATGAATTATCTCTTAAATATATTTTTTCAAAGATATCTCTAGAATCATACAAAATATTAGATAATCATGTCATATTATGTGATTCACCACTATATAGACTCCATTCATTCTCATTTGCAAAAAATAAAGTAGTACATAACATTGGAATTCTGATCCTGATTATTATTCTGATTAGGGTTTTGATTATTTTGTATATTTTGATTAGATTTAATCCATTTGTTATTTTAGAATATTTATTATTAACTTTATCTTTATTTTTATAACATGTTTCCATTCTATGACCAAATTTACCTCACATATTATAATTCTCATTAAACTTAGGTTTTTTATTATTATTGTCATATCTCTTGTTCTCATTGTGGCCTTTAGTATAATTAGGGTTAGGTTTATGGTTTCTATTATTATCAGAAAAAGGGTCAAAAATGATAGGTGCCTTAGTGACATTTTATTAGAATCAAAATTAGACCATCATTTTCTCTCCTTGAATTAGAAGAGATGATAGGTTAGTCAGGTCTATGATATATTACTCTTTTTCGTACCTTGAATTTACAATTGAGAAAAATTATGATTTTTTCATTAATGTTATGTTGAATAATAAAATAAATCAATTTTCATTGAATCAAATTGAGTTATAACCATCTAACTAAGCTTTAATATTCTTAATTTTAGGAAGAAAATTAACCACCTTTTCATCACTTTTCATAGGTTTAGTTAGCAATTAAAAAATGTATTTAATAATCTCTATAAGATGAGTTCCCTCATGAATAAACTAAATGAGTTTCCAAATATCATTATGAGTCTCCTGATTACCAATGTGGAATAGGAATTCATCCTTAACATTCCACTAGATAATCAACATAGCTTCTTACTATTTTTGTTGAAATGAATTTGAAAGTTCAGGTGTCAAATGGCATCCGGATGGAGATTTTTCAATCTAAACAACAATATTTCATATATTTCACACTATAAGTAATGTTTCAATGCAAATTTTCCATATGGTGTTCTTAGATCTATTAAGCATTTATGATTTATATAAAATAAAATTAGGAGAATCCATTACTTCTATTTAAAATTGATACTATGAAACTAGATAAAACCTAAATTTGAATCCTTTTAAATGTGATTTTATGCTCTATTTGAATATAATGTAAATTTCAAGTGTAAACAAATAATAAAGTTTTAGATTATTTCTAGATAATATAAGAAAATCACCTAGGATTTCAAAATAATAAGGTGTTCCAAGTGTCACAAAATATAGTAATGTAAGAATGATTATTAAAAAATTAACATTTTTTAATATGAATTCTAAATTTATTTTATATTTTATCAAATTAAAATCATAAAAAAGTAAAATTTGTTCAAATATGTGCTAAACAATGAAAAAACATTCAAGCAAAATGCACTAAATTATATGTCATGAGAGTCACACAAAATAATTGTTTATGTATAATTAGTAGAAAAAGATGTAATAACTATAATAGGAGGATTAAAAATAAAAATGGACCAAAATAATCTTTCTGAAACATGAAAAACCCCAAGAAATAACTTGTTACATGATAATGCTCAATAAAATATTCACTAGGTCAAATGTCGAAACAACTTTGATAGGTATAGGGTTTTTCACATGAGAATATTGGCATGAAAGACAAAAAATAAAATTAAAAAAATAATTAAATTTGAAAAAATGAACTTGACCACAAAGAAAATATCTAGTGGGTCTATAAAACTAGAATTCTTCTTTACAAGGTTTTAACAAAATTAGAGCCACCAACTCAACTAAATTTAAAAATTAAATCAATTTAATTTTTTTAACTTTTGGATTTAAAAACATTTAGAAATTGGATGGATCCCTTTCTATTTACATGGAAATAAAATAATTAATTATATAAAAAAAATTAAATAATTTCAGAAAAAATATTAGCCTATGCAGCTTCTTATAGGTAACAGTGACATGACTATGGAAGCATGAAAATGCATAGAGACTTGTTTAGACCATGATAAGGCTTGAAATTTTTCCAATCCTCTTAAAATATTGAGATAAAGTAGATTGAACCTTAAAATGAATTTGTGATGTATAAAATAGTATTTCCAATCACCTAAGATGTATAGGTGTGCCACATGAGAGGTTAGGAAATTTCAAATATTGATTAGAATCCCTTTAAGAGTCTGGCATAGACTTTGATAAGCTAAGATGATAAATATCCAATGATTAAACACCTCAAACAAGAAGCAGAAGAAATGTAAATATTTTTTTTTCCCAGCCACCAGAAGCTGTAAATGGGTAATAATGGCATCCTAAATAGAAAAAAAAAATTCTAGATGGTTTTAAAAAGGTATTGAATGATTTGATTAAAGACTAAGTTCTCAAGATATACATTAAATACTTTATAAAATCTAAAGATCATTTGAAGAATGATGAAAATATATTATTTCTAGAGAATTTCCTTGCATAGGCCATACTATAGAATTTATGGAATGATTTTCCTTGGAAAAAGGAAATCTGTAGTTTCAACAGGCTCTTCTCAGGGTGTTTAGATGTATATAATGGGAGATTTGAGGTTTAAAGGAGATATGAAAGCAACAGAAGATTCAAAAATATTTCATTTTCCTCCAAGGCCATACACCACTCCCCAAGCTTGAAAAAAAGTAATAATTTCTTCACAACATCAAACTCTTTTTGATTAAATACGTCATATCCTAGGCTATAAGATATAGATACAATATTGATAATCAAAGAGTACACAAATCAATAACACATAACATATAGAATTAGGTGAGAAAAATTCCAATGGAGGTGAAAAAATCACAATAGTTGATATTCAATAATTTATAAATTATATCACCCTAGTATAAATATCTTCTTCTTCTCAATTCTTAGAAAATTTTCACAAATTCCTTTACAATATTTGTTACATGAAAATATGAATTTTCCAATTCATAAAATTTCAAAATATGGGTAATACCCTATTTATAGTGAAATGAAAGGAGGTAACCATTGTAACCAATAGGCTCAACCATCCTGAAATCCATTTAAATTATTGGTAAGTATTAAATAGATATAAATTTATTATTCATTTTTATGAGGTTTCCACCTCATGTCAATAAATAATTTTTTACTTTTTATTTAATTAATTACAAAGATAAAATAAGAGTTAGTTAAGATCACATAGACATTAAATTCTCTAACAAACTCTATCCCCCTCTCAATCACATCTACATCACATCTAACAATCCATTAGAAATAAAATCCCACACTTGTCTATTAGTATTATGCCACTAATAAGAGAGATCAAAACTAGTGTCGACAAATCTATCTCCTTTCATGACATACATTAGATTCATTCTTACTATGTGATGAAAATAAACATGAAAAATAAGTATTAAAAATATGTAGACCATTTTTTTGAACACCTTCAACAATCAGAGATCCAAATTGATTTCTAATAGACCAAATATATTTAATAAATGTAACAATGAAATTTTCATTCCTAAGTTTATAACAAGATAAAAAAATATTAAGCTTAAGTACATAGAAAACATCATTAATAATAACATTTAAAATTTTTGCCTTTGCTTTCTTAGTTGTTTATAAAAATGGATTATCACCTAAAGAGATATTTTCAAATATATCTCTATAATTATAAAAAATATTAGATAAGCATGTCATATGGTGTGATTCACCACTATTTATAATCTAGTAATTCTCATTTGAAACAAATAAATCAACATATTAAGTAACACCATTTAAATTTTGATTTTATTTATTATTCTGATTAGGGTTTTGATTATAATTTTTCCATTTTTTATTTTTAAAATATTGATTGTTAACTCTATGTTTATTTTTATAACATGTTTCCCTTGTATGACCAAATCTAGCACATAGATTACAATTATAATTAAATTTTGGTTTATGATTCTTATTCCTATATCTATTATTCTCATTTTTGCCTTTAGCACAATTAGGGTTCAGTTTCTAGTTTCTATTATTCTCAAAAATATGGTTGAAAATGATAAGTGATTGAGTGACATTATCTTTAGTATCAAAATTAGACATCACTTTCTCTTTTTGAATCAAAGGATCTGGTAGGGTAGTGAGGTCTATGATATCTTACTTTGTTTGGTATTTTTAATTTAGTATTAAGATACAATTATGAATTTTTTCATGAATGTTAAGTTGAATAATAAATTAAATAAATTTATCTTTAATCAAATTATAGTTACAATCATCTAAATGAGCTTTAGTATTCTTAATTTTAGTAATAAAATTAACCATCTTTCCATCACCTTTCATAGGTGTAGTTATCACTTCAAGAATTAATTTAATAACCTTAGATAGATGAGTGCCCTCATGTATAGACTCAATAAGTCTCCAAGCACCACTAGGAATCTCATTATTACCAATGTGGATTAGTAATTTATCCTTAATATTCCATAAGATAATTGACATGGATTCATTATATTTGTATCAAAATGTATCTAAAGTCTCATGTCAAATGCCATCCTGATGCAAATTTTTATGTCTTGATTTCAATGTTCTATAGCTTTTGGGTCATAATTAAGTCTTAATGTGAATTTTCCATATGTTATAGTTATATGAATTAAACATTTGTGATTTATCTAGAATAAAATTAGGAGAAATCATTACTTCTCTTTAAAATTGATACTATGAACTCATACTCTATTTTAAAATAAAGTAGATTATGCAAGTGTAAACAAAAAATAATTATTTAGTTTAATGCTAGACAAAGCATAATAATTTATAAATATTTCATTATAATAAGGTGTGGTAAGCGTAAAAAAATACACTAATGTAAGAATAATTGTTGAAAAAGAACCTCTTTTAATGTGAATTTTAAATTTATTTCATAGTAAAGTAAATGAGAAATGTAAACATGTAAAATTTATTCAAATATTTTCTAAAGAATGTAAAATAATTGAAGCCAAATGCACTAATTTATGTGTCACAAGAGTTGTACACAAAAAAATATTAAAATAATATGATTAAAAATGTGTAAAAATTATAATATAAGTCTTAAAAATAAAAAAATGGCTCACACCAATGTGTCCAAAACATGAAAAAAGTTAAGAAATGACTGATCATACAACTATGATTAGAATAATATTCACTAGGTCAAATGACACAATAAGGTCGACATGTCTAAGGTTTTACACATGAGAACATTAGCACACAAATGAAAAAATATAATTCAAAAATTAATAAAATTTGAAAAATAGAACTTTACCAAAAAGGAAAGAGCTAGTGGCTTTTGAACACTATACCTCTTCCTTAAAAGGTTTTAACAAAATTAGAGCCACCTACTCAACTAAGAGCTTACTTGAGATTTTGCATGCACTTATTTAAATTTATATGTTTTTAATTGATTTATCAAAAATAAATAATAATATATACAATGCATGTAAATTTAAAAAGTAAATCAATTTAGATTTATTAACTTTTAGATTAAAAAATATTTAGAAAATTATGGGACCCCTTTCTATTTGCATGGAAATAAAAGAATTAATTAAATAAAATAAATTTTAAGTGTTTTTAGAAAACTATACTAAACCTAAAGCTTCCTACAAGTAAGAATGGTGCAGTTGTGGAAGTAGGGAAAAGCACAAAGGCTTGTTGGGACCACTAGAAGGCTTGCAATTTTTCCAATCCTCTTAAAATATTGAGATGAAGTATATTTAACCTTCAAAAATATTTGTTTATGTATAAAATAGTATTTTTGATCACCCATGTTATATAGGTACACCACATGAGAGGTTTTAAAAATTCAAAGATGGATTAAAATCCCTCACAAAGTCTAACAGAGGTTTTGGGAGGCTAAGATTACAAATATCCATTATTTAAACACCTCAAACCAGAACCAAAAATAATGTAATTTATCTTTCATGCACTGGAGGTCATACATAGGAAGTAATGCCATCCTAGATAGAGATAAAATATTTATAAAAGCTTTAGAAAAGGTATTAAATGCTTTGTTTGAACACTAGGTAATCAAAATATACATGAAATACCTTATCATAGCTATAGACCACCTGAAGAATGATGACAATGTATTATTTATAATTTTTTACCATGCATAAGCTATACATAGGCTGTACTATGACACTTATAAAAGGTTTTTCCTAAAAATAAAGCAATATCAAGTTTTAATAAGCTCCTTCAAGGGTGTTCAAAAACATATAATGGAAGATCTAAATATTAAACCAAAGATCCAAGCATCATAATCTTGAAAAAAAAATCATTTGCCTCCAAAGTCATACATCACCTCTTTGGGCTTTAAAAACATAATTCTTCACACCATCAAACTCATTACAATTAAATACACCACATCAGGCTTTTAAACCATGATAAAATATAGAATACATAAAATATCTAGAGATAATAAGAATAAGTAAATAGAACATATATAAATAACACATAACATAGAGAATTATGTGGGAAAATCTCCAATGGAGGGAAAAAACCCATAGTAATTGATATTCAATAATCGAGAAACTATATAACCCCAATACAAATATCTTCTTCTTCTCACTTCTGAAACAATCTTCACAAATACCTTCTTGATATTTTCCAAGCTCAAATATGAATTTACCAATTCATATTATTTCAAAATAGTGGTAAAACCCTATTTATAGGGAAATGTGAAAGGAGGTAAACATTGTAACCATCGAGTCCAACCATCCATAAATCTATTTAAATTATTTGTAAGTATTTAAACAAATATAACTTTATTATTTATTTTCATGAGGTTCTCACTTTGTGTCAATAAATAATATATTATTTTTTATTTAATTAATTACCAAGGTAGCTAACAGTCAATTAATCCCACTTAGACATTAAATGCTCTAATAGTCTCTATCCCCGCTACATCACATCTACTATCATATCTAATAATCCATTAGTAAATAACATCCCACTATTAGCTTCTAGAAAAATGCCATTAACAAGAGCCATCACAACTAGTATAAATGCATTCATCTTCTCTAACCCCATACATGTATCTAGATCTACCCAAAACCCAATCATCGGGATCATATCCTCTTCAAACACAACAAAGAATGATATTGCATGTGTAATCTCTATTTAGTATACCTTCAAACCATGTATGGATGCAAAGTTTACACCAAACATCCTCAAATATGACCATCATATCACATGTTGGTAGTTGTAATTTATTGGTATCTGAGTTCCAACTCTCTACTAGTGTTTTTATTATCACCCTATCGATATAGATATTTTCAACATACAATAATCACACAACCTTCAGTACACCCATATCATAGATTGTGAATCTTTTCATTACTTTTAGCCAACCAAATCACCTCTTTGATGTCTCCTATATCAGTCATCTCTCCTAAAATCATCAAAATGCACATCATTATTATTTTAAAGCAATACCTCCATATATCAACACCATAATTAAAAATCACATCATTATCAGATGACACTTATTTGTAAAACTTTGATTCAATCTATATCTAATTAATTCACTTAATATCTAATAAAGTTCACTAGCACCATCAATGAATTCACCATTCTGAATAATTTTGTACACAAGCTAATGTTTTCATTATATATTTTGATGAATTCAGTGCACCCTTTAGCAAAACTACAAAATTAAAGAAATTTTTGAACCTTGTAATTGAACTATCATTTTCAATAATGAATCCACTAATTTTGACATGGAACCCACCATTTCAAAAATGATGAATTACTTAAGAATTACTTTCCCTATCATTTGTGATGTCTAAATGTAAAAATACAAATTAAGAAACATCACTTACCAAATCATTACTCCCCTCTATCCTTTGATAGTCTCACAAACCCTCACTCTGGTGGTGATCAATTAGAATGTGGTCCATATTTCCTTTAACACCTCTCAGAATTCAAAGCACAATACAAAATCCTAGGTGGAAAATCTATAAAAAACAATTTAAACAATGAATTTCAAATTACCCCTTACCCCATTCAATTTTATCACCCCACTTGATTTTTTTGCTTATTTCACGAGCCTCTTTCCACATAAAATTTTAACATCATACATCTCATTAATGGATTATTCTATTTATTTACTTTTTCTTGAAAATCAATCAAGTCATATTAATCACCAAACATTGGAAAATGTATTTTTATTTCCACACCCTACATCTTATCAATGGGATATATCATTCCCAAATATGCTTCCATGTAACTATATACATAGGAGGGGGGAAATTAAATCATGAAACTTATTTTGATCATTATTATTTCTCCAAGTTTTTCCCTAACAACTATCCTCTCATGCAAAATAATTTTAAAAATGCTTATAAATCAAGCAAGCATTTTATCAAGACAGTTACTTTATTTTATTATGGTATCAAATACATGAATTTTCATGTAACCTTCTTTCACTCACTTCGATAAATTGATCATATCCATTCTCCCCACATGACTTATCAAGGGGGAATCATTTATAATCATTTAAATCCACCTAGGACATCATCTTTCTAAATCTTTTTCCAATCTATATTTATTTATTCATTGAAAATTCATTATTTATTCTAGTCCCAACACCCTTTGAAAGTGGTGACAATTTTGACACCTTAATTTTGTCATATTTAGTGTCATAATTAAATTTCCTAAATATAGACACACTAATCCCACCATCATTACAAATTTAAATTTTATCCTAACATCAATTCCCTCCCTTTTTCAAATAGTTAATTGATGAATATTACTTAATTATGCATGCACACATAGTTTCACAAAATGAATAAAATTTATAATTTCTAAGATTCCAAACATCTTTAATATTTCTCTCACCAAGCATTGAGTCGTCCAACTATTTCCTTAACTTTATCAACCAATTATTAAGTCATCATTTAACCTTTCAAAAAAGATGGTAAGTCATCTAACTACCTTGATTAATTAATGATAATTTTCAATTACCGACTAAATTACCCCTTATCTCTAAAACAAATGAGGAATTGGTCTTTTCCACGTGGATGAGGACTCAAATCCAACCATCAAAAATTAACATAATCTAATAAATCTACATTTTTCCTAACCATTCACCTTCTCACTTAAAAGCCTACAAATTGAAGTCTCATCCTCAATTGTCACAAACTAGCACCAGGATATTTTACCTTTTACATCCATTAATAATCAATAATATTACATCCTTACACTATTAAAATTTAATTTCCATTGGAGATTGAATTGAGCATCCACATATCATGTTTCAAGAGAAAATCCAAGGTATCAAGGAGAAGATTATTATGTTATTAAGGATGAAGTTAATTATTTATTATTTATAACTTCTCTATCTACTTTATCTAAGGTTTTAGATTAGTCTTGGAATTAGAAGTTAATTATTTATTTTTTATCTTCATATTATGTTTTAATTTGTATTTTTCATAGTTACATATATGCCTTAATCGATATATGCATTACTATGGTGACATATTATCCACATGATCAAATGATATTACATGATGGTATTTTTTTACATGATTATATAATTTTCTCATATTTTGAGATGATTGACTTAAATTATAATTCCCTCATCTCAAAATGATGGCATTATAGTTGGCTTGTCATAGAGACATAAGCCTCCATAAGTATAAATTAGTATCAGATTATATATTTTGGATATTTAAAAGATTTAAATGGTTTTGATATATGAAATGCATCATCACACTGATACATATTACATGTGCATATTCCATTCATAGACATTAAATTTATATGACTTTGAGGATAGATTTGTACACACTTAGGTGCATATTATGGGCATATGCACAACTGATTATAAGAACAAGAATTAAAAGTATCCATAAATATATTAAGACTGAGGATAAATGATATGTATTCATGCACACATACACAAAATCATGTTTTATAGTTTAATTAAAATTGGTTGTCATTCCATTTCATATGTGTCAGATTTATGGTCATGATGGGGGCATGGACATGGTCCATTATATTTTGATCATGCATTTTAATTTGTATTGAGTGCAAATACACAAATAAAACATGATGGGGGAAATAACATATTTTATTACCTTTTAATATTGCATTTTATTTTTTCATTCAGTGAACTTGATCAAACTCTAAAAAATATACAATGGTTGATTCACTTTATTCGAGGGAACCTTCCCTAAATGTTCTCTCATTTACCTATGTGGTTAGTTCTTTGAGATAAATTTCCCTGATGGTTATCTCTTTTTCATTCCTATTTATTTTGGTAAATACATTGTTTACTTTACCCCATATTCATGAGGGTTGGGACATGTTTCTTTCCCAAACCAATATCGTGCATATTTACATAATTTTGGAGTATGATCACCCCAACTCTTCATGTACTTCAAGTAAGGAATCAAAATGATCTTCAATGCTTCAAATAACAATAACATCCAATAATTTTCAAGGTCATATGTTTTACACTAAAACATGTGTCCTTTAACCTATTTTACTTTAAAATGGAAAAAAATAGTTAAAGATTAAAATAGTCATTTCATGGACATTGACTATACATGATTGTCGGTTTTATGATTGAGTGATATTCATAGTTTTAGCTGCATAACCAAGACAAACTAGTTTGTAAATAACTAAGTGCATTTATCCTTTTAATTTATTGATTATATTACTATAATAAAAGTGGGGAATTTTTATAAACTAGAATCTTGTCTTTGGTCCTAATTTTCCATTCTCTCACACTTGCATATTATCTTATGATTCAAAAATATTTTTATATTAGTATACATGTATTGAAACCTAAATATCTTGTGTGTGTGTGTGTGTGTGTGTGTGTGTGTGTGTGTGTGTGTGTGTGTGTGTGTGTGTGTGTGTGTGTACTATTAGTTTATTCTAAGTGTACATAGGTCAACTCTACCAAATTCTATCAATATCCCCAGTCAATACTACCGATATCATTGATACAAACCCACTCCCAGAAATAGCTATTTTATAAAATCAAACTTGTCCTTAGGGTCATCTCATCAACATAGCATGCTTCATGATAAATTATTCAATTATATCCATATATAAATAAATCAAGGTATCATTCTTAAGGGACTTGGCACTTATCTGATATACATTTAAACACTATTGCCAACTGAGTAAATCTACCATGTTCTTCCTAATATATAAACTATAACTATAAGTAGTCATAAGAAAAGTATAAAACAATAAAAATCCATGTCAAATTAATCATTTTTAGGTACAAAATAAAAATAATTAGTTTCATACAAATTGTGGAGGGAAATTTTTCATAATCACATTATGTGGGAGAACCACATGTTACATTATTTACCTGCTTGGTGTTTTGGATATATAAGTAACAATCAGTCATCAAATGGGGATGATTGGGATAAAATTAGACCATTACATTTTCCATGATTTAATGAGATCATATCCATGCTAATCACACCTAGGCTTTCAACTTGAAGGAGACTAACGTCTAGAGCTATGTGCATCATTAAGGTTCAAGATCATAGACATAAGGAAATCAAAGGTAATAATAGGTGATCATATAGACACCATGACATACTACTTCATAGTTTATTACCATATATTAGGTTAGTATTGATTATAAATATTAACCTAATCTTATAGAATTGACCCAATGTAGATAGTGAATCAATTTTGGAACCGAACAAACCATAGGCTTATTTTTCCTTGATTTTCACTTCTAGAATACAGTCATAATCAAATAATCAAACATTAAATGTAAATATCATTATCTATTTAGTAATTTATATATTTATCATATTCCATTGTAAAATAAAAATAATCAATCTCATTAATTTACATTAAAGTGTATGCTTGAATTCCATATCTATTGATGTGAATTACATTTTAAAGTTTTATCTTAATTAGATTAAGTTCTTTAACTTAATTCAAACTAGAACCACTCCTTTCAATTTTTTTTATAAATAAATAAATGGTCTAGGACATTAAGTAAATTTTTTGTTAGTGCTTCATCTTTCATATGGTTCTACTTGCTCATAGAGTTTCAAGTAACTTTATCCATCTACTAATAAATTCCATCATATTCATCATCATGTTATATGTCCTCATCAAAGTAAATCTCTTCAATGTTATATTCATCCCCATGCCACACATATTATCCATGGATCCTCATGACATTGTCCTAACTCAAATCTCTTGCCTCCTAAGGTCTATGGTGAATATCACTTTTTTGGCATGCATCATATTTTCACCTTTTGAGTTCACAAGCATCTAGTCTCTCTATGACAAATTATCCATCTCCTCACCCTTCATAAATTATTGATGTGAACCTTGCAAATACTTCTCCTTCTAGTTTTTACTTAGACCATGTAAAATATAGTTTTATCCCTCCATAGGTAGATTTTAAACTCCAAAAACTACCATCAAATTATTAATCTCCAAGGGAAAGTGTGTTATCTAATACCCTCTAGGCTCATCCAAGAACTGGTACTATGCTTCTTCTAGGCAAGAATGAATTTATAATCAAAAATTTTTAAGATATATATTTAATGTGTTCATATACCACATAACTACTGCATTAATCCAAAAGTTATTAGTGCACTATAAATTCTCAATCACTTTTGTCCAAGGATACCTTTTGTCGTAGTTGTTACTATGATCATTAACATAGGTCTCAAGACATGGGTGATTATGTCATGTTAGCTCATAAAAAATTAATTATATATAAGATATTAAAAATAATATTATACTTAATTCTTATGAATTATATTTATTAAAATATTATGATTCTTTGAAAATGTGCACTCTATCTCTTATATCCACCTCTCATATTTATCTAAGTAAATCTAGTGAATCCTCTCAAAAACCCATTTCATGTAACTACTTGAACAACATCATGACAATGGAACACAAATATTGGGCTATTGTATTATTTACCTACCATTTTTTATATACAAATTTACTTACCCTAACACCAATGCTCACTAGGTTAGCATATCATCGAATTTAAATTTTCACTCACCTAAAGGGTAGAGAGAAAATACCATGGTGCATTTGTATTAGTTTAAAATATGATAGATTACAAACCTTGTTCATTCCCAAAACATATAAAAAACCAACACTTCGATTTATAATAATAATTAAATATTTTGAAAACATTAAATAGATAAATGTCATCATGAACATTATTAATGTAGTAGTAAATATGAAGATGAAAACAGCTATTAAATTTATCAATATTTATAAATGTCATCCACTAATGAATATTTTTTATTCCAAATAGTAGAGATAACCAAAAAAATAATCTATATGAGGTTTGTCACAGTTAAAGTAATCAAATCCAAACAAAATTTCAATGACTTAATGTTGGGGATATATTATGTATAGATTTATTTAAAATAAATGGGAGTTAATCACTCTTCCATGTAAATTAATGTGTTTATTACGTTAGGGATCAAATTACAATTATATTTTAAATCCTAAAATATTGTATCAAACACTACAAGTAAGGTTTTTAAGCACATGCATCTAGTGAAGAATAAAAAATTTCTCTACAAAAGTGTATTAGTGTGGTGTCTTACATGCTCTCCCCAAGGTAGATAATGTAATTTTATAGGCCTATCTTAGTTAATGAGCTTAAAAATGGTGTCAATTGTATGGTTCATTAAAAATCCTAGGAATTAATGGTTTTCCTTATGAGTTATATCAAATTATTTTAGACTGTGTTGGCCTATATTTGCATAAAATATAAATTGAAGTATGACCAATGGATCCCTTAGAATACAAATCAATAAATGAAATATCATGTTCATATCCAAATAAATATATTTGGATATTATTATAAATTTTAGACCTATCACTAAACTTAATTTATTTTGAAATATTATTATAAATATTATATGTGAACAATGTTTCTTCTTCTTTTAATTATCA
Source organism: Torreya grandis (assembly GCA_037957365.1). Taxonomy (NCBI): domain Eukaryota; kingdom Viridiplantae; phylum Streptophyta; class Pinopsida; order Cupressales; family Taxaceae; genus Torreya; species Torreya grandis. The sequence continues at coordinate 944,522 of JARHVA010005756.1, forward strand.
AATCTCAGAAAGCAAGCTTCATTAAAGGTAGATATATTCTTGAAAAAATCATAGTTTGTCTCTAAAGTAATCAAATGGGTCCACACTTCCAAAATAAATTGTATTTATTAAAATATATTTATATAAATCTTATGATATAATTAATTGGCATTTTGGTATTTGCATGTTAAAATCCATCGTCTTTAGACCCATATTTGTGTAGTCAATCCAAAACCTTTTTAGAGATGCATGTGTCATTTTAGCCTTAAGGTGTCATTAAACTTAGAATTTTGGATTATTAGTATCTATTAGGAAATTCTATCCACTCTCCCCCTCTCTTTATGAGTTAGCAATTAAATGTTTTGGATACATGTTAATAGACTATGGCTATAAATTCCTTGTGAAGGGAATATATTTTCCTCACTTACTTCAGGAATAATACATTATTAGGGATTTTTTTGATGAATCATTTATCAAAATAATTAAAATTGATATGGTGG
>JARHVA010005756.1:950000-1045000 GCA_037957365.1 Torreya grandis
AAAATATTTTAAAATTGGATTATCTTTTATAGGAATTAATCATTAATACACATATAATTTATTTTCTTTTCTAATATGTCATAATAACTCTTATTTTGTATGCCCCATACATCTCCAAATCAATTAAAAATATGCTCAAGAGAAGTAAAAACATGGGAAAACATAAAAATCCTTTATATAATTCTTCTTGTAATGATAAGGAACCTATGAAATAAATACCTATTGTGCCCAATCAAGTTAAGCCATCAAGAAATAGATACACCAAGATTTTAAATTTTGATCTTGTGAAAAAATCATTCAACTATAAGAATATATTATATGAGGTGTTGTGTAAAACCCAGGTACCAAGTTACATAAAATTGGCTTATTTTTTAGATATTATACAAGATATAATCTATAATTCAAACATTATTACCTTTGATTACAAAGGATTACCTTCAAAAGATAACATTGATCAAGAACTACCTTTACCAATGAAAATTAATATTCAAAATAAAGGAAACCAAATGGATCATATGCAATAGATATAAATAACATATAATATTTAAAAACAATCAAATTATGTTATTGATAAAATTTGATTTTTTAATTATTACACAAGTCACCCTCATACAAGGGTAATCTTTTGAGAACATTACAAATAATGAACTTGTTGAATAATGTAGAGCCATCATATATGGTGTCTATGTTAAACTCTATAAAATGAACCAAGAATAATATTTATATTGAAAATAAGGCTTTACCATACCTACATACTAATTAAATCAACTTTCATGCATCTATTCACATAACTATTTATTTAAAAACTAGTACAAAGGTTTAATGAAACATAAAACAGTGGAAAATACCATATCATAAAAAACTATTCTATTCCTCTCATCCGATTCACCTAAATTGCAATTTAAATGAATACTAGAGTTTTCAACTTATCTAATTAGCAATATCATATATTATCACATCATATGTCTCCCTCTTCTCATAGAGGTTGATATGAATATACTTCTACCTCATGGACATGATGCATGTGCTTATTGTGACTATCACCATGGACTTCGGAATTTTACTAGCTAATTTTATACATTGAATCATAAAATCCAATACCTTATCGATAACCAAAAACTTATAATTGATGATCCTCCCAAAGATTTAGGGTCACAATCTATTGACCATCAGAACCAAAAGGTGTTTATTGATCCATTACAAGATCATTGTCAAAAAAAATTATAATCTACAATGTCATATAATTTACATCCCCTCCACCACATTATGGAAAACCATTAAATGGCATTATTTGTACTTATACATGGCACACACCACCTATGGTTCAGATACCCTCTATTACTTTCTATGATAATGAGATTATGGATGATGACTTAGAAATTCATTCATTATTTATTCTAGCATACCTTGATCAATAACATATTCATAGTGTTATGATTGATAATGGTTCTATAGAAAATAAATTAATCCTCCACAAGAGCATAAGTAATAGGCAATACCCTTTCTTATCAGTGCATAATTACCAGACCATTACATCAAAAATACATAGTGAATTCTAAGGAAACCTCATATACTATTATGTAGCATACTAAGTTATGCAAAGAATCTAAAAATGTTCCTTATATTTATACTTCAAACATAACATAGATTACAAAATGATGTGCTCCAAGAACCCATACTCCTTTTATTACCTCTTTGAGACTACATAGTCCTATGACACATACATAGAGCATTATAAAGCCTACAGTGCTAGATATTAAACCTATATATGCTCCTTGGTAATATCACCAATTTATTATGCCATATCTAGTGTTCAAAACACTTCCATATGAATATCTTATAGATGGTATAATTTTATATACTTTTCTATAACCAAATTTGTGGTTGGTATAAGAAGCATTCAAAGAAGTACAAGCTGTGTGATAAGCACAATGGGATTCATCAACATTAAAATTATTATCATGTGCAAAAGACACAAATTTATCATTAAGAAGATAAAATGAGTTTTATATAGACATAAATTTCTCATTAAAATATAATTGTAAACAATTTAATGTCATGTTTTGACATGCAAGTTGATGTTTAATAATACTAATTTTATCATTTTCTAATGTAATTATTTACATACACTTCTTAAAAGTTTTTTTTTTTTTTTTTTTTAAAATCCAGTTTAAATGTCATTGAGCATGTTAAGAAGAAAATTTTGAGATCAATTAACTTGTAAAAGTAGGTCCACACCAATAAAAAGAATAATTATGAAAAAAATCAAAACTAGTTTTGTTTTAAAAATTAAAAGTTGGTTTTTAAAAAGACACTTGTAATTGATGTAGTGTTAATAATTAAACCAATATATAAAGAAACATGTATTTTTATTTTCTTATGTTAACACATAAAATAAATATCATGAAAATTAATTCATGTGAGAAATAAATTATATATATATTAAAGTCAAGTGTTATTTTTAACCAAATTTATCAAACCATAATAAAGACAAACATAATTCTTGTCATATGACAAAAAATAAATGTCTTTTGCTTTTATTTTATTTTAATATTGCAATGATGAATTTAAAATTTTATAATTAAACTCATTAAAATTTTATAAAATTAAAAAAAAATGATGAACAAATAATGCCAAGTAAATTCAAAATGAAAGGATTGTTTATTTGCCTCTCTTTTAAGGAAAAAAATCATGTTTTTGTAAAAACTTGTATGCACATTTTTAATGATATCTAAAAAATTACAAACTGAGTTTTCTTGAAATTTGGACATCATGATCTTAGATGAATAATTAAAAAAATTCATAAATATTCTATAAACTTAAGTTTCCAAAAAAAAATATAGACCTTTTCTAAACCAGTTTTAAGCAAAAAAAAAAAAGATCAAAAATGTTTTAAAAAACTTACTAAGAATTCCAAAAGTAGTGCAGAAAAAACCAAAAGAGGCATGGAAAAATCATTTATAAACCAAAAAAAGGAGGTTATAAGTCAAATAAATTCTACTCTTAATGCATTTAAAATAGAGATAAAAAAAACGCAAATACAGAAAAAATAATAGAATATAAGAAGAATAAAAATCCTCTTTTCCACCTCCAAATCTACAAATTCTTCAAGAATCAATGTTAGAAACTATATAACTCTGATACCACATAGTAATAGTACCAAATATCAAAGTATAAATAAAATTTAATACCTTAAATATTTTATAAATTAACAAAGTTACCTCAAGAGTGAATCAACCATATAAAGAGAAATTAAGAGTTGACAAGTGGGAAAACTGTCAAATGGAGAAAAAAATCCACAATCTATTAATAAGCCTTAAAATCAATGAACTCTATGTACATAAAAATCATAAGCCAATAGAGATAATAATGGCCTCAAGACAAAAAATAACATCTCAAAAATGCAATATTAAGATCAAGATCAATATTGAAGAACTACCAAAAAAAGTAAAAAGAGTGGAAGAGAAGAGCTCAATAAATAGAGTCAAGATGAATAAGAAATTACATGTGAAATCTTTAGCATGTGTGTTAAGTTTCACTAATCATCTTACAAGTAAGGAGAATGTGTGTGACATGTGGAGGGAGAGGAGCTACATGCAAATAACTCTCAAAATCGTAAGGAGGATAAAGATTTGAGTGACACCTCATATAATCTAGACTTATGTGAATTGATAATTCACATAAATATAAATTATCCACACTTAAATAAAACTAGAGATAAAATTTGATTTTTTAATTATTACACAACTCACCCTCATATAAGGGTAATCTTTTGAGAACATTACAAATAACAATCTTGTTGAATAATGTAGAGCCATCATATATGGTGTCTATGTTAAACTCTATAAAATGAACACAAAATAATATTTAGATTGAAAATAAGGATTTACCATACCTACATACCAATTAAATCAACTTGCATGCATCTGTTCACATAACTATTCATTTAAAAACTAGTGCAAAGGTTTAATGAAACATAAAACACTAGAAAATACCATGTCACAACAAATTATTCTATTCCTCTCACCCAATTCACCTAAATTAGAATTTAAATGAATACCAGAGTTTTTAGATTATCTACTTAACAATATCATATATTATCACATCATATCTCTCCCTCTTCTCATAGAGGTTGATATGAATATACTTCTACCTCATGGACATGATGCATGTGCTTATTGTGACTATCAACATAGACTTGGGAATTATACTAGATAATTTTATACCTTGAATCATAAAATTAAATACCTTTTTGATAACCAAAAACTTATGATTGATGATCCTCCCAAAGATCCAGGGTCACAATCTATTGACCATCAAAACCAAAAGATGTTTATTGATCCATTACAAGATCATTGCCAAAAAAATCTATAATCTAAAATGGCATATAATTTACATCCCCTCCACCACATTATGGGAAACCATTATATGGGGTTATTTTTACTTATACATGGCATACACCACTTATGGTTCAGATACCCTCTATTACTTTCTATGATAATGAGATTATGGATCATGACTTAGAAATTCATTCATTATTTCTTCTAGCATACCTTGATCACTAGCATATTCATAGTGTTATGATTGATAATGGTTCTATATAAAATAGATTAATCCTCCATAAGAGCATAATTAATAGGCAATACCCTTTCTTATCAGCCCATAATTAACAGACCATTACATCTTAAATACATAGTGAATTTTATGGAAACTTCATATACTATTATGTAGCATACTATGTTATCCAAAGAATATAAAAATGTTCCTTATATTTATACTTCAAATATAACATAGAGTACAAAATTATGTGCTCCAAGAATCCATACTCCTTCTATTACCTCTTTGAGACTACATAGTCATATGACACATACATAGAGCATTATAAAGCCTATAGTGCTAGATATTAAACCTATACATCATCCTTGGTAATATCGCCAATTTATTATTCCATATCTATTTTTCAAAACACTTCCATATGAACATCTTCTAGATGTTATAATTTTATATACTTTTCTATAACCAAAGTTGCGACTGGTATAAGAAGCATTCAAAGAAGTACAAGTTGTGTGATAAGCACAATGAGATTCATCAACATTAAAATTATTATTATCTGTAAAAAACACAAATTTAGCATTAATAACATCAAATTAGTTTTGTATAGACATAAATTTATCATTAAAATATAATTTAAATAATTTAATGTCGCGTTTTGATACGTAAGTTGATGTTTAACATTACTAATTTTATCATTTTCTAATGTAATTATTTACATACACTTCTTAAAAGTTAAAAAAAATCTAATATAAATGTCATTGAGAATTTTAAGAAGAAAATTTTGAGATCAATTAACTTGTAAAATTAGGTCCACACCAAAATACCAATAAAAATAATAATTATTAAAAAAATCAAAACTAGTTTTATTTTAAAAATTAAAAGTTGGTTTTAAAAAAACTCTTGTAATTGATGTAGTGTTAATATTTAAATCAATATATAAATAAAAATGGATGTTTATTTGCTTATGTTAACACATAAAATAATTATCATGAAAATTAATTCATGTGAGAAATAAATTATTTATCTTTTAAAGTCAAGTGTTAGTTTTAACCAAATTTATCAAACCATAATAAAGACAAACATAATTCTTGTCATATGAAAAAAAAAAAATGTCTTTTGCTTTTATTTTATTTTAATATTTTATTGATATATTTAAAATTTTATAATTAAACTCATTAAAATTTTATAAAAGTAAAAAAAAAATATGAAAAAAGAATGCCAAGAAAATTCAAAATGAAAGGATTGTTTTTTTTTGCCTCTCTTTTAAGGAAAAAAATCATGTTTTTTTAAAAACTTATATGTACATTTTTAATGATATCTCAAAATTTACAAACTGAGTTTTCTTTAAATTTGGACATCATGATCTTAGATGACTGATTAAAAAAATGCATAACTATTTTATAAACTTAAGTTTCCAAAAAAAATATAGCCCTCTTTTAGACCAGTTTTAAGTAAAAAATATATCAAAAATGTTTTGAAAAACTAAGAATTCCAAAAGTAGTGCAAAAAGAACCAAAGTAGGCATGAAAAAAATCATTTAGAAACCTAAAAATGGAGGTTAGAAGTCAAATAAATTCTACCCTTCATGCATTTAAAATAGAGATAAAAAATAATCAAATAGTGAAAAAAATAGAATATAAGAAGAATAAAAATCTTCTTTTCCACCTCCAAATCTACAAATTCTTCAAGAATTAATGTTAGAAACTATATATCTCTGATACCACATAATAATAGTACCAAATATAAAAGTATAAATAACATTTGATACCTTAAATATTCTATAAATTAACAAAGTTACCTCAAGAGTGAATCAACCATATGAAGAGAAATAAGAGTTGACAAGTGGGAAAATTGTCAAATTGAGAAAAAACCCCACAATCTATTAATAAGCCTTGCAATTAATGAACTCTAAGTACATAAAAATAATAATCCAATAGATATAATAATGGCCTCAAGACAAAAAAGAGCATCTCAAAAATGCAAGATTAAGATCAAGATCAATATTGAAGAACTACCAAAAAAAGTTAAAAGAGAGGGGGAGAAGAGCTCAATAAGTAGAGTTAAGATGAATAAGAAATTACATGTGAAATCTTTAGCATGTGTGTTAAGTTTAACTAATACTCTTACAAGTAAGGAGAATGTGTGTGACATGTGAAGGGAGAGGATTTACATGCAAATAACTCTCAAAATCCTAGGGAGGATAAAGATTTGAGTGACACCTCATAGAATCTAGACTTATGTGAATTGATAATTCACATAAATATAAATCATCCACACTTAAATAAAACTAAAGATAAAATATTATCCTAAATAAAGGGCAACATAACACACTCTTAAATACTTAGGAAAGGACCCAAAATAAGATTAACTCTCCAACACATTTTTATCCATGCTTATACATTTCACAATGTATTTGACATGCTATGTACTTAATTTTTTTCAAATACTTATGTCTACAAACTAGGATGCTAGGTTCATGTTGGTTGATTCTATTTATCCTGATTTCCATTTTATCATTTTTCTGAGTGTGTTCCTCGGCTACTATTGTACTACATTGTATTTCATATTCAAGAATTTTAAAATGTTCCAATGATTATGGCCCCCATGCCTATGATTGATTGTTTTGAAATTTAAGTATTTCATTATTTGTTGTATCTTGACATTTGAATATGCCATTTTATGCTTTCTAAACATTTTACTAAGTCATGTATCTTAAATTCTGTGGAATTTAAACATGCCCATTGTATGAGGTCTCTTTGGATCATTTATCATGTTTTTTTATTTTTGAGTACTCTTGTGTGTGTGTTTGATTGCTTGTTGATAGTGTAGTGTTACTCTCTAGATGTTGTCATGATCTACATCATGTATATGATAACCTGATGTGATCACATACTCTATAAACTATTATTATATCTACCTATATATACTACCCATATATGCTATATGATCCATACACAGCTTATACAATTATCTAATCCTTTTGATGTAATGTAAATAAATTATTATATTTCCCATCACCTTAAAACTAGTAGAATATTAGTGAGGTTATGTCATAGAGGCATGATTTCCACATGTTCACAATTTTAGATTATAGTGATTCAATGTAAAAAAGGAATTACCTTCACATTTATCCAATACTCTGTATTTATAGATTACAATGGGTCATGTTATGGAAACATGCTCTCCATATTTACACTAGTTCTAATATTATCTTGATTCATTGGGGGCATGTCATAGAATCATGTCCTCCACACTTGCACCAAATTTCAATTCACCATATTTTAATGTTATATAATTTACATACATATTTGTGGCATCATTCTATAAATTGGTACCATTATTATACCCATATTTAAGATTGATACATATATGAGGTACATATCTTCATCTTCTTCTTCCTCCTCTTCCTCGTATGTGACTCGAAGATTAATTTTTGTACTTCCACGTATGTTATTCTGTATTTCACCAAGAAATATATATGGTTAGACAAATATTATTTGAAACACTACATCTTAATTTTTTTAAATCTTCCATGCTTTTTATTCCACTTGTTATCCTACTTTTGCTCTTTGCATTTTTTATATATTTTTTGCTTTGATTTAATGTATTTTATTTAATTTTGTTTAAACATTGCATAAGTTTTTTTATATTTTTATTTCTATTTTTCTCATGTCGGCTCTTAATTATTTAAAATCAAATGTATTCATTCCATTACAACTTTCCAGTCCCATATGTCATGATAGTAACTCTTTATCAATGTAATAATATATATACATTAAAAATTATTATATAATAATAATATTTTTATAATGTACAATAGTATAAATAAGTAATAGTAATTTATATATTATAATAATATTTATAGATAAAAATATATAATATTATTATTTATGTACTATTTACTATTACAATATATTATATTTATAAATAGTATATATAAATATAAATTATAGAAGTTTCATCTTTTCAACATCCTAGGTGAATTAGATTGTAGTATTGATTGGAAAGGCACATTGGATGTGGATCCCCATTGTAATGAAATTAGTGCTCATGGTGTTCTCACCCACCCTTGATGAAAGAAAACTACCAATAAAATATGTCACTATGTTTTAAGTTGCAAACCCCTTTTAATGGGTGTAGGTCATCTAAATCTACTCATTACCTTGAATCCATGTTTGGCATATGATATAGGCCCTCTAAGGTTTGATATCATGTGAAATACTTGTCATTTCCCCTCACCATCAGTACCCATCTCACATTGAAATCTTTCACCACTTATATAAATCATGTTTTAAGAAAATATAAACTTACATTCTTTCCAACAATGGGCTTGAAGCTAATTGACAATATAAACATGCATGTCCAATAAATTAGAAAAAAATTTACTTGTTAAAAATGAGTCGATTGCTTAAATCCCTTTCATTTTTTAATGAATAATCTAATGATGGTATGTTTAGAAAAGGATGTACACTTCACAAGGATCAAAACTAATAGTTGCTTTATTTTACTAGATTAAAATGTAGTAAAAAATATAAGATTTACACTTCACAAGGATCAAAACAAATATTTGATATATTATAGAATATTAGAGTATAGTACACAATATAAATATTCCTTATATGTGTGTGAGTGGATGTGAATGGTACATTATGACTGGGTTCAATTACAACCATATATTATTAAACTAATTTTTAGATTATCCATTTAATCAATGAGTGGTACCATATTATTGCTACAATAAGCATCTCACCATGAAATAACATTATCAACCAAATCAACCAAATACATAAACATCCTCTAGATCCATCTAGCATAGTTTTAAAGGTACAATCCCTATAAACCACCTAAGTTTCATTATGTGATGTACTAGTTGCTTACTTAAAGGCACAAGTTCACTAAAAAGGATGTAATTTTTAATTTTCATAAAATAATATTTTTTAGAGTGAAATAGTGTAACTCAACAATCATAACTCACTCAAAAACTAATGATTGATGGCCACATCTCACCTTTTGTGCACAAAGTGTTAATAAAGAATACTTTTTTTATATCATAGTGGAGGTGATGGTGAAAATTACGTTGTGTTTTTATTTATATGACATGGGAATGAGGTGTGCAAGGAGGAAATATTTCATCTCATGGTGAGCTTGAGCAATAGAGAAGTGGTGAAATATTTTAAGTTGAGTTGCACAATGATGGTGAAGAGCAATTACATGGTATTTAAAGTGATATCAAATACAAGAGGCCCCATATTATATACCAAACCTATATTTAAAGTAGGTAGTATATTTACATGACTTGTACCATTTAAAATGGGTTTACAACTTTCTACATGGAGACATCTTTGATTAAATGATTTATATTGTCAATGGTAGGGAGGACATCATGATAACTAATTTGATTGAGGCAAAGCTCCACATCCAATATAAAAACCCAATCAATATAGAATCTACATTTATATATAATAATTACAAATATAACATATTGTAATAGTATATCATATAAATAATTATATTATATATTTATAACTATAAATATTATTATTATATATTTATATAGTTAACAATATATGTAATATAATTTAATATTAGTATACTATATTTATACATGGGGATGGATATAAATAATTTCGTGACACATAACCACCATTAAATATAACTACATACAAGGTTGGGAATAAATCGCTATGTAGTTTGAGTTTTTTTTTTTAAATAACAATCAGAATGGAGGAGACTATTTGAGATATCCAATCCATTCATGTGTTAGGAATCATATATGTAAACAAAAAAACTTATATGACATTTCTCCCAACCATTTATGCTAATTTATATGTGTCTTTTAGTCTTGCTTGTGTCTAGGGCCAAAATTTGATGGTTTATCCTACTTGACAATAATGTTTTTGATGGCGGTTATCAATTCAACATTGCCCTTAAAATGCTAATATAAATCATAGAAAGTTTCATTATGTGGATATATTATATTAAATATTATACACAAATATATAATATTTTATATTTTATTATGTAAAATATATATTAATATATAATATATTATAAAGGTGACATGTTAGAAAGGTTTGTACATGCATGTGAGGTTTGTGTGTGTATTTGGCTAGTCTTCTTCAAGCCCATTCATTGAAATACCATGAAATTGTTCTTTATCATCACCACATAGGACATTTTAAAATACTTAATCACTTTCATGCTTTTTATGGTATTTTCCTTACTAATGGTTTGTCATTGGTCAATCTATCTGTGAAACAAAACATTTCCTCCCCAAACAACTCATTACTATATGAAGGAACACACAAGATCATTTTCCACCATAACTTCCACTAGAAATATTAGATTATTATTACTTGAAAAAAGATAATTTTTGATAAGCATCCATGTGACATATGAATACCAATTTATTCACTTTCACTTTACAAAAGCCCACTTTACCAAAAGTGAAAATTAAGCCATCCTTCCCAACATACATTAGTATATTCATTTTGAAAATGCATCCGAATTCCCAACCATTTTAATAAAACTAAAATTTCTATGAAAAGCATCTTTTTTATATATACAAATTTGATGTAAGGATAACACATTTTTTGGTCTATAGGGTTGATGTAAACCAAACATTTAGCACTCTTCATAGCAATATGAATTTTACAAGTTTACACTTTGATAATTTTTGTTACTAATATTTATTCATGGAAGAATGTTAAATCACATCACATCAAATACTGAGTTTTATTCATGGGATAATGTTCAATCATTTTTTATTACCAATTTTCTAAAATTAAAAGGACAGTTCCATTTCATTCCTTTAAAAGTTTATAAAATTAATGTATAACATTTATACTAAAATCATTTCATAACAAGGGTCGCATAGCGACTAGTTCATGCCTTTGTGTCAAATATTATATTGCATTCGATATTTATATTTTTGAAATCAAATTAATAACATGAAATATGTAAATGTAATTTTTTTTATCAATTAGTGTGATAAAATTCTAGATTTGAAACAAGTCTAGGAGTTGAAAATAGATCCAAACATTGATATAAATGATAAACAAAAATATAAATTGTAATGTTAAATAAAAAATGACAATTAACCAATATAAAATATTAAAAGAGACAAATATAAGATGCGAGTGATAATAGCATTGGTTTTGCTTTTGAATATGTTATATTGGTCACAAATAATCATCAATTCAAGAAAACATATTGTATCTTATATAATGAATGTTGTTTCACAAAATGCAACTAGAAAATCAATTCATCTTTTAGAGTGTGTTTCTAGTTGTGCCAAAAGAGGAGATTTGAAATAGGGAACATATAATATTAGTTAACATAAATAAATTACAAAATATTAAAAGTAATTTCTTTTTTTGACAAATATAGAACAATATAATTATAAAGTGATGGCAATTTTCACTAACAAAAAATAAAAGCATAGTATAAGTCTAAGATGTGACTCCTTCAGTAGTAAGATATATAACGAACCACTATTGATAAAGTAAAATTTCACATTTTATAATAGAAATAAAACATATTATATCTTTGAGATTTAATTTCTCCATAGGAAGTAATGCTAGTAGTTAATCATCTTATGCTTGTAGGCAAAGGAGGTTATTGTCATTACAAGTCTTAGATGTGAGTCCTCCATAGGCAGAAGAAGTTCTTATCTACATAGTGAGAGAAAATGAGTAGAAATTAGTTATTAGTGTGTAATTTCAAAGGTGGAAAAAGAAAGAAAAAGTTTAGAACCAAATTATATACCATATATTTTGTTTAATAACTCAATATGTCAAATGACTTTTTGTTCAACAAGTAGATAATGGTTGCCTTATCTATGAGATAGTTAGTGTATGAAATTTGTGTTAATGCATCAAGGATTTTTATCAACAGTGACTCTAAAATACTTCATTGTATATTATTATTTTTGACATTTTTCAAATTACAAGTCAACCAATGGCAATATGCATAACTAATTTCTTGATGACATAAATGATAATTGAAGGTTGTGGCATGGATAGGTTATGTTGGTTGAATTATGGAACTATAGTTATTGTAAGTGATTTAGAATGACATTTAATATATATTTTAAATTATCAATGAACCTATAACCTATAAAAATTTAGATTTAAAGTGTTATGATTTAATATCATGAATTTAACTAAATGTTGAAAAGGCAAATGCAAATTAGAAACTTTAGTGTTAGTCATATCATGTAACATATCTTTGTTATTATGTGAAAGAATCTAGACAATTCTTGGTTGAAATTTTTATATTTTAATGGTATGATTAATGTTGATTGATTGGTTTTGAAAGATCTTTCAGGTCCACGGCATGTGATGAGATTTTTTAACAAGTATATTTGGAAGTATTTAGCTGGTATTTATTTTTAAATTACAAGGAATATGGGCTGCAAAATTTCCATATAGGTAAAGAGAAAAACTCCATAGAATAGTTTAAATCTACTAATGTAACAATAAATATTTGATAATGTGAAGTTTATTCAAGAGTATAAACATAGATTTTCAATGAAGTGTTCATTATTTCTATATTTTATTTCAAAAATCAGTTGCATTCCAGTTTTATAAGTACCTGTGATAATTATGATGACTATGGCAGTTGCATAGGCATCAGTTCTAGTTTTTAGTGGATTTTGGAATCTAGGATGAACTTTTGTTCAACACAAATAAGTGGTTTTCCCTCCAATAGACTACATTAATTTAGAAATAATATTGTATCATAATATCCATGATCATGTAATTGTCATCATAACAGGTTCTATTTTCATACTAAAAATGGGGATCCTCTTTTTATTATGGAGTTTAGATATTTTTGGATCACTAACATATTTGTATTTTAGTCAATTATAGAGGATTATTTGACTAAGCTCTATTTGATTGGAAATCCACTAGATGATTAGTTACAAGTGACTGAACCTAGTCCTTTTAATGTCTTTGTGTTTATTTAGTTCAATCAAAACATTCATCAAGGAATTCATTTATTTAAATATTTGAATTTACATAATCATATTAAGTCTTTTTTTATCTTCATTCTTGTATTTTTAAACACATTTAAAGATTCTTAATTAGGTCATTTTTCTTTTTTTATGCATATTATCTAACCTTTGTAGAGTTTATAACTTCATTTATTAATAAATTGAGTCCATTTATGTTTCATTTTGATTAAAAATAACTAATGTTCCTATGATTTTAATTATTTACATAGTCACTTTTCAAAAAATAGACTAAATTGGATTTGGATCAAACAAAATAACTAAGTCATTTCATATTTTTAATTTTATACTTAGTCATTTTTCATCTTTGGTCCCAATTATTTTTTTATTTGATTAAGTAAAACATCTAGTTCTACAAGGACCAGTACCCATAGTAAAGAGTTATACAAAAGACTAGTAGGCCCCAAAGGCCAAAACAACAACAACAACAACAAAAACTAGCTAATGAAGCCCATAAGAGGTGAAACAAAACATAATAAAATAAATATATTAGGAGGGGGAACCTTTGGTGGTTGCATTTATTATTTAGTTATATTCTTAGGTGCACCCCACTTATTCTTGGAAACTTTGGCCCTCATCATATTACTAGGTCCTTCAGTGTCGACTATGGAGATTATCATTGGTGACCTTTTTTTCCCTATTCCTATAGAGGGGTTTTCTTGATGGGAGTCAAGATGGGAATCATAGGTGTGGGGGTCTTCGTCACCTTCAAGAGTTGTTTAATAGGATTTATGTTAACCTTGTTAGAAAGAATGAAATATTGGATAGTCATGTCTACTTGCCTATTTAAGGCATTCCATTCTTGAATGAGTCCTACTAGGTTCATCTTAGCCACATGTAACTTGTTGTTGATGATATTCAATTTCTCTTTGTTTTTTTTCATTTTATTTAAATAGGAGAAGTTTAGCTTTCTTAGTGACCTCATCAGAGGCATCCTCATCTAGAATAATTGATTTGGGTTTGGGTACAAACAAATTCAATGGGAGGTCATCGACAGAGATTTTGGAAAGTCTAGCTTGGGGAGTATTGGCAAAAGGGTGGTAGGATATTAAGATAGGGTCTTCCTCAAGGAGTCCTCCTTAGTGGAGGAACCCCCTAGAGGAACTTCCCTACCCTAAAAGTTTTGGGCATGCTTTACCAATAGTAGGATGAGATCTTGGTGCAATATAGGGTTAGATTTATTAACTTGGTGGGTGAGAGAGGTGATCTTTAGAGACTTTAAGAGATAAAATGGGAGACTAATTGTATATACCTAGAAATATTTTAACAATAAAAAGTGGTCAGAGAAAATTAATGTATGCTTACCTTTAAGTGTCAATTATTTCATTACTTGAAGTCATACCTTAGGCCATTGATGTGGAAGATCAGCCCAAGGAAACCCCTTCTTATCCATTTAAAAAATCTCATTTGTGAAAATGAACTATTGGATTTCTTGATTTTTAGACAAACTCTTGTATGCCTTCATTTCATCACACATCATTCCCATAGATTCACCTATAAAATCCTTCAACATGTTAATTTTAATTCCACTCATATCCACCACTAGTTCACTCTAGATAGCAATAAAATCCATTGCAACATTAGCATCATGCTCAAAATGGTTACCATCAATTCCATGAGTCTATCCCATTGTAACTTCTTCTAGAGTTTCTTTAAGCCCCTCACTTTAGAATAAGAGGTTGGTTTTAAATGCTCCCTATTTCCCCCCATTTTATCTATGCTAGTGGACCTAAAGAAGATGCTTAGGAGGTTCTGGAAAATCTTGGTTTTAAAAACTTGAAATATACTTGGAAAACATGTTGCCTCCCTCCTTAATCAATAAATCCATATCACTTATTCATAATGATGATTCATGATTTTTAAAACCCATCTCTTGATATGATATTTTCATGCATGTGTTAGCCTAATTTACATCCTGTTATATTGTACTTTCATTTTGTATAGTTGATTGGACACTTTGGTCTTAATTTTTTTTTAATTTTAACTTTCATAGCCATTTATTTTCAAATATTTACTAAGTTGTTTTCATGTTTTCCCAAAGATTCTTACATGTGTTAAAATATTGGTGTTGCATGGCCTTGGGAATGTTGTAAACACAATGACTAAGAGATCAGGTGAATTAGTTTTTAAAATTTTAACAATTTTACCTTATCATTAATTATTTATCAAAATAATATAGTAAACTAGCACCACTTTAAGAGCCATGACCATGAGAGAAGATCATAACACACATAACACTTATTTGATTGGGAAACACTCAAGGGGAATAAAACACACTGATGATGCAAATGTACTAATATCCTATAAGTAAAATATAAATATTTATTGAAGCACCAACTTCACTTGGAGCACCAACTGTAACTAGCCAAACACCAACTTAACAAAGCTTTAGAAAGCACCCACTTGCAAGGAGGCACCAACCCCCTAGGATTCAGCCACCTCAAACCTTTGATCACATTCATAACCATTTTTTTCTCATATAATATATTAATATCTCTTTCTTCATCTCTTCACACACTCGTATCCTTCTAAAATTGGTCTTTAACCTTCTTTGCTCAATTAGGTCTCTTCAAAATAGATTAGGTCATTTAAACTTGATAGTCATCTATAGTAGCCATATTATATCTTCATAATAGTTTATCTACACCTTTATTATGGTATATAATACTGTATTTATCTCTTCAAAATTATATATGTTCTACTTCAACTCTCATACACGATGACTAGCTAATTAGGCTTATTAGGTCTTGTTCTTATACTAGGCTCTTACTCATATACCTCTTTGTCATCTATAAACACTTGATTAATTATATTTTTAATGAAATAGGCCTTATAACATTCCAAAAAAATTAAAAAATATTACAATAGGTTGGTCATATCATATAGGACCAAAACCCCTTTTTTAGGCTTTAAAGAGACCTAATTCAATTTGGCCTTCATTAGCACATGTTACCATTTAAAATATCTGGATAACTCTAAATATTATCACATGGTAATAAAATATCAAATATAACTCAAATATACATTATAAAAATTAATTTTAGGTCCACAACACCTTTTAAGTCCAACCACCACTTGAACCTCTTCTCAAAACACTATTTATACTATACTTATGCATACCCAAAAAATCTATCTTGAACAACTGGAGCATAAGAATAATTTTTACAAACAACCATTAAAAAAATAAAACATATAAAATATAAATGACCTTAAAAACTTCACAAAGTTCAATATAATTCATTACATAAGGTAAAAGGACTCAAACCCTTTTCTACAAGTAGCCAAGTCAGAATTATCAACTAGCCTCAAAACGCTATCATGGAAATAATGACTTAAAACACCTACAAAACCACATTCAGATAATTAAAATGCATTTAGATCATCTTGTGAGGTCATTATACCATTATCGGATAGATATATAATATGGTCACATGGCAATATTGGTCTTGTAGACCAATCTCATACTCTTGTACCTCATTATCTCATTTGAACAAGGCAGGTCAACTTATGAGCAACATTTTCATCATATCCACTGACCTTACAAACATATATCCAACATGAACATTTATGAAATGCCTTTAATAAATTCCCCATGTACTTTTATTCATCTTTAAACCATGATAACACATCCCTAATCAACTTCTCACTTCTATTTGGTTTTCCCGCTATTTGAACCATTAGACCTGATAGTGATTCATCAAATTGTAAGACTACTTTAGCACTCTTAAGGGATATAAAATACTCAAAAAATAGCATGGACATAAAATACAAGTCTCAATATTTATCTTCCATCTATTTAACAATTTTAACTTGGTCAACTTTGACTACTACAATAAATTTATAATAAACAAGGCCTTTTCTCTAAGGTCCACTCACTCTCATGACAAATCAATCATACCTAGAGGTTCCTAACATATTTTAATATAACATAAAATCACTTAAATATTCATACCAGCTCATTATAATCATTTTTGAATATTATCTTTCACATCAAGTCAAAATTAGGGTTCTTTAAGGCTTTAAACCACCTTCCAGACTTAACGATCATTCATAAATATTAGCCCATCATTCTATAAACCAATTATTATAAATTTAATATAAGACCATTACCCATACACCATTAATATATTAGGTTCTCATGTAGAGGTTACATGTGCCAATGAGAACTTTAAAGTTATTCTCAGGTTGAGAACCCTTCATTTTGTGCACATGAAAGACCTCAAAATAATTTTTCTTTCCTTAACCTTTAAATTTTGACTTAAAATTTTTTAAAAATAATTTAAAAAACATGACATACCTCTTTAAGTGCACACATACTCAAAATTTCATTGTAAATGGATCTTGATATTCCATCTAGCCACCATCTCTTTCTTTGCTCTCTAGGCCTTTAACATATAAGTTATAATAGGAATTAAAAATTACCTTATAACCATTATAAAAGATATCAACACATCATATACATGATATAAAACCTATTAAAATTCTCAAGCACTTGCATATATTCTTTATATTCCTTGAAAATACCTCATGACACCTCATAAGGTCAGACAGGGTCTAGAACTAGTCTACTTGCATGCTAAGTCTATAGGTCCTACCATGTAATCTCACCTTAAAACTTACTTGATTTATCCAATTCCTCATATGAATACTAAATCAAATCTATACATCCAATTATTCCTCTTTTCATCCATCTCACTAGTCTATCATTCTCCTTCATACACAAGACTAGTCATCCTGTATATAAGCCCTCTCAAGTCTCTTGCTAGGTTTAGACACTTGACAACTTTCATAACTGATCTTGAAACATTATTTGATGATTCTAAAAATTTATCACATTAAATCAAACCTCTCAATGATGTAATAAAAAAACATTTTTCAATGACCTCATAAACAACCTTTGACATTAATGATAATTTTAATGCCAAACCTAACAACAAACACAATGCTCGACAATCTCCCCATTTGTCAATAATCAAAATCCATACTAAAAATTGATCATCCTTATCTCCAATTATGATATTTATCCCCCTTTGACATAAATGATAAATTTATATATGTAATTCCTTGGATCACACTCCTTGGAACCAATATACTCAACACACAGAACTATGAGTTTATGAGACGAAAAAAACATGTTAACCCTATCTCTATGCATACCTTCTTGGAAAAAATCACCCATTCTTGGATATAATTAAAATTATTATCTCCACATAATTACTTGGATTATTTAGTTATTGTTGGGGGCAGGAATTACACCCCATACCTACCTTAGGTGTTCAAAAGTTACGTTTGGAAGTGGTTTAGTCAAAATGTCTACAATCTAATCCTATGTAGAAACAAATTCAAGTTTGACACTTTATTCACTTACCTTATCTATTATAAAATTATACCTTATGGGAATGTGTTTGGTCCTTGAGCACATGATATGGTTATTTGAGACATTTATATCACTTTTATTATCACAATAGATAGGGCTAGGACCATCATATTCCACCTTGTAGTCATTTAGGGTATGTCTCATCCATAGGACCTAAGTGAAACATGAATCTATTTCAATGTAATTAGCCTCACAAGTGGAAAATTATAATTATGGTTATTTCTTATTTATCCATAAAACTAGGCACCCACCTAGGAAGAAGGCTCCTCCACTGGTAGTCTTCCTATCATCTATACTTCCTACCCAATTTGCATTTGTGTAGGTTGTCAAATTGAACCACTTGATTATTGGATACTACAATCCATATTCCATATCCCCTTTGATATATCTAAATATCCTTTTGAATTATTTTAGATGATTGTCCTTTGGATATGCTTGAAACCTTTGTATAAGACTTACTATTTGTATGATGCTAGATCTAGAGGTAGTGGTATACAAAAAACTTCCAATTATTGACCTATATGATGTCTGATTCACCTTTGAAGACTCATATTCCTTGATTAATTTACATGCTATGATCATGGGTGTATTAATTTCCTTGAAATCCTCCATCTCAAGCTTCTTCAAAATGTTTATTATGTACTTGGCTTATGAGATGAATATACCTTTTCAAATTGAGTGATTTACAACACAAGAAAGAATAATAGTTTTCCTAGAATAGACATCTCAAACTCTTTATTCATCACCTCTACAAAGGCCATTATCAGGTTTTCATTGTTTCCACCAAATATAATGTCATCCACATAGATAACTGCTATTAGTTGATGGTCATCTTCTATCTTGATGTATAGATTATTGTCTGCAACTCCTCTGTTAAATGCTTGATCTAATAAATACTTGTACAACCAATCATACCAATATCTAAGAGCTTTATTTAGATGATATAGATCTTTTTTCAATCTACAAACATAGTCTTTATCATCTAATAGTGAAAACCCTTTAGGTTTCTCAATGTACACTTCTTCCAAATTCCATTCAAAAATGCAAATTTGACATTCATTTGATATACTTTGAATATTTTGAATCCTGCATATGCTATAAATAATATGATGGCCTCTAATATTCATATTTTTACAAAGGTTTCCCAAAATTCTACCCCTTTAACTTGTTTATATCCCTTACATAACAATCTAGCCTTGTTCCTAGTGTCTTCCAATCTTCATTCAATTTGTTTCTAAACACCCATTTTGTGCCAATGACAATCTTGTCTTTAGGCCTATGAACTATATCCCAAGTCTCATTATTCACTATTTGGTATAACTCCTCATTCATAACACCTATACAAAATGTATCTTTTCTTGCTTTTATAAGACTCTTAGATTCAATATTGGATAATAAGGAAACATTCTCTTGATTTAGATTACTTACTAGTCATTTCCTTGTTTGCATACCTACATTCTTGTTGCCAATTATTTTAGATTCAAGGTGATCTCTTTGAATCTATCTTGAGGGTCCTTTTGAGTCATGTCTTTCTTCAACATCTTCTTCCTCACAAAAATCTATAGTTTTCCATTCTTTAAGTCTAGATTCTCTAAAGTGTTCTATGATTATGAGAGAAATCTCCTTGTCTCATTAATCTTCACATTGGTGCTCTCCACTATCTTTTATAGTCTCTTGTTATAACATATATAGGTTGTATCATTGATGACTTTTATAAGAATATGCCTTCATCAGATATGGAATCAAACTTTCCCAAGTCTTCATCATCTATTTTGATGAAACATTTGCTCCCAAACACTCTAAAACATTTCATATTGGTAGGTCTACCCTTCCATAGTTCATAAGGAGTCTTATTTCCATTATTCCTTAACTATCCTTTATTCAAAATGTATACAACAATTCTTAATACCTCTCTCCAATATCCATCAGATAATATAGATTCATTTAGCATAGTTATACCCATCTCTTGAACTATATTATTCTTCATTTTAACTACCCCATTCTACTAAGGTGTCCTAGTTGTTGAGAATTATCTCTTTACTCCATGAACCTCACAAAAGTCATGAAAATCATTAGACCAAAAATATCCTCCTCTATCATATCTTAGGCACTTGATAGTCCCATTATTATCATTCTCAATAAGAGCCTTGAATGCCTTGAGCTTGTCAAGAGCTTCTAATTTCTCTTTCAAGAATGCAACCCAAGTCATTCCTATGTAATCATCAATAAGTAAAATGAATTATCTATCTCCTTGAATGATTTGAATTCTTGTATGCCCATAGAGATCAATGTGTATTACCTCCAAGGTTCTTATACTAGAGTACTCCTTGGACTTGAACCTTATTCTAGTCTACTTACTATGTTGACATGCCTTGCAAAGTATGTTTGTAGGTTTGATGATCTTAGGCATATTCTTTACATACTTCTTAGTGGTAATATTGGCCAAGTTGTCAAAGTTTAGGTGGCCTAACCTTCTATTCCATAGATAAATTTAATCTATCCCTATCATGAAACATTTCTCCTTCTTGATCTCATTCAATACATATAGCTTGTTCTTAGTCCTCTTAGTATTGATAATTAGCCTTCCTGATTTGGCTCTCCTTATCTCACACACTCTATCATGAAAGGTTAGTGTGTATCCTTAATTTCACATTTGACTAACACTGAGAAAGTTATGTTTCGAACCTTTCACATAGAACACATTTTGTGTCTTGGTCTTTCCATTATCCAAACTTAATACACCCTTTCCAACTATATTGGTTATTTTGTTGTCTCCAAAACTCACTTTTCCTACATCATTATTATTTAATGAGATGAAATTTTTTATGTCTCCTATCATATGTCTTGAGCAGCCACTATCTGTATACCATTTCATACCTTCATCTTGAATGTGAAAAGTAGTTTAGGCTAGCATAGAGTCCTCTTTGGTATTTTATTCCTCCTTGGTAAATAGTCCATCTTAATTCTTCAGATAAATATGATCCATCCTAATTTGATATAGATTTTATACCAATGTTTGATGATTTTTATGAAATCTAAGAGATTTATATGTCTTGTTGAATCCTGTGGAACTTCTAACTCTTGTGGAGAAGAATCTTTCAATGTGTCCTATATTGTGACAAGTGTAGAAAATAACATTTCTATACTTACCATGATTTTAGGATGACTTATACTTCATTATATTGGGATACCTCATTGGTATTTTCATGTTGATATACTTGACTTGTTTTACCTCTCATGTTGTATCTCAAACTTGCTCATTTTGATTATGAGGTGCTCATGCTTAACATTTAAGGAATCTAGTTATGTCTTCAATTGGTCACACTCAACTTCCTTTGACTTGAACCTTGTGTTGACATCCTCTAACTAAATATTGAGATCATTGGTAGTCTTATTTTGATACTTCAAATAAGCAAGCGATCTTATGATCTCATCTTCAAGGTCTACTTTATCTTTTCCTTATTCACTATCATATTAGACTTCTTCATCATATATGTTTTCTTCTCCTTGTTGATCAAAAGCCATATTATGCTTCTTATAATCACCTTCAAGCTACTAAAATTTTCACAAAGGCCTAAGATCTGATACCAATTATTGGAAACACAATGAATAAGAGGGGGATGAATAAATCTTTATAATTTTTATAAACTTACCTTATCGTTCATGAAATATCAAAGCATTATAGTAAACTAACAACACATTCAAAGCCATGAGTATGAGAGATGATCATAACACATAGAAAAATTATTTGAGTGGGAAAAAATTAATGGAAATAAAATGCACTAATGATGAATATGAATTATTTTCATATAATTAAAACATAAATATTTAGTGAAGGACCAACTACACTTGGAGCACCAACCCCAACTAGCTAAACACCAAATTGACTAAGCTTTAGAAAACACCCACTTGCAAGGAGGCACCAACCCGTAGATGATTTAGTACCAAATCAGACACCTAAAACCTTTGATCAAAATTATAACCTTTTGCTTCTCATAAAATATATGATTATATCTTTCTTTATCTCTTCACACAATCTTATCCTTCTCAAATTGGTCTTTAGTCTTCTTCTCTCAATTAGGTCTCTTCAAGACAGATTAAGTAATTTAACCTTGATAGTCATCTATAGTAACCATATTATATCTTAATAATAGTTTCTCTTCACCTTTATGATGGTAAATAATACCTCCTTTATTTCTTAAAAATGTTATATATTCCACTTCAACTCTTATACATGATGACTAGTCAATTAGACTTATTAGGCCATGTTCTTATACGAGGATCTTGCTCATACACCTCTTAGTCATCCATACACACTTTATCACTTATATTTTCAATTAAATAGTCCTTATAACATGACAAAAACATTAATCAACATTGAAAATAGGTCAGTGATAGCATTTAGGACCAACCCCCTTTTTTAGGCCTTAAGGAGACCTAATTCAAATAGGCCTTCATTAGCACATGTTACCCTTTGAACTCTTTGTAACACTCTAAAACTTTTCACATGGAAATAAAATATAAAGTATCAATAAAATAGACCTTATAAAACTTAATTTTAGTTCCATAATACCTTTTATGTCCAACCACCACTTGAACCTCTTCTCAAAACATTGTTCATACTATACCTATGCATACCCATAAAATATATCTTGAAAAACTAAAGCATAAGCGCAATTTTTCAAAACATCCATGGAAAAAAATAACAAATAAAAAACATAAATTACCTTAAAAACTTCACCAAGTTTATTATACTTCATTAAAGATGGAAAAATCACTGAAACCCTTCTTTGCAAGTAGCCTAATTATAACTGCCAACTAGCCTCAAAACACACTCATGGAAACAATGACTTAAAACACTTGTAAAACCAATTTTAGAGAATTAAAATGAATTTATATTATATTATTATGTCATTATACTATTATCATATAGATATATAATATGGTCACATGGAAATATTGGTCTTGTAGACCAATCTCATAGTCTTATACCTCATTATCTCATCTGAATAAGATAGGTCAACTTATGAGCAACATTATAATCATATCCACTAACTCACCTAAGAATCCTAGTTCATTTTACCCAAAATAAATTTGTGGTAGGATTATAAAAATAGAGTAATACATTTAGGCATTCAAATATGCCATCATTAGAACTTGTGTTCAATATTAAGATGTGGATTTTCACTCTTTCCTTTATTCTTTAGATAAATATGCATGTGGATAGTATATTGGGATTCCATATAGGTGTATAAATATGTGGTTTGCTTTCAAAAAAAATTTCCTAATCCATTTTAAAGATCTAATCAATCCTAATACCCTATACCACCAATTTTCTATGGCCTATAGGGAACCTAGTGAGTCTCTGAGTGCTTTCAACCATCACTTTCATTAGCTATATATGGAATTGAAAGAACATTTCCTATATAATTTAATTATATCCTTATATATTTACCTTATAACATTTTTTACCATCAATGTTATATTTTTTTGGATGAATCCTTTAGCTCTCTCATCCTTGCTATTGACATATTGATGCAAAGGTCTTTAAACTTATCTATTATGGATGAAAATATGATTACATACTGTTTACCTCGACCATAACCTAGTTTTGATCTACTTAACATGTCCTTAAATTCTTATAAACTCTATGCTTAGAACATTATCAATTTTATCTATTTACCTATACTAGGATTCCCAATATCTTTCTTGAATTTTCTAATCCTTCTTGTCTGTTAAAGACACTTCACTTTACTCATCAACTACCTCTATTATACTTCCTTGAACATATTTGATCATAGTTCATACTCTATTTCATTTTATTTTAGTACACTTGGATCTTTGTTACACTTTCAATCTCCTTAATGAGTTTCCAAACATATTCTATTTCTTGAAAACACTTTACTCTACTTGGACTTACTTTTCTTAGACCTATATGTCTTGTTTGTCTTTAATATCTTAAACCCTATTTACAATGAACACCTTTCACTCTCACACTACACATTCTTCTAATAGATTACTTATTATCATTTTACTTCATATTTTTCCAATTTCCACTACCAAGACCCAATACTTTGTCCCTCCATGTGATCATTAATAGTCATGTTTTATCTCATTTAACTCTTCGTTGATATCCCATCAATTCAACACAACATTTAAACATAACTCTGCTACCAACATTTCTTCTTGTCCTTGTTTATACCTCCTTGTACCTTTTTTTTTATTTTTTCCATTGGTATGGACTGGTATTAAGAATCTAACCTTATTCCCTACCACCCTATATCTTTTTCTACCACTCCACAAAGTTTCTTATTTCTACTCAACTCTTAGATGCCATTTTCAATATCTCTCTAAGCCTAATTAGGCTTCTTTGACCCATGTTTACACACAATCATGTAAAATCCATACAACAAATACCCTACTAATAAAAAATACTAAAATTAGTTAGATCACATGAAAATATAACTATCCACCAAATTTCATCAATTTTGGGACACAAAATCTCTCAGAATCTTGTTTTTGGTTTATAAACCCTAGTTTAGGGTCTACAAAGACTATAAGAGCCCGAGAGGAATAAATTTAAAGTTTTATCCTTTAAATCAAGTTTTAAACTACTATGTTTCATGGTCTAGGTCTTTATGATAACTATGCACCTTTTACAATCATTGTATTTCTCATTTGATGCCTCTATTCAACATTCTTTCATGTTCTTAGCTTGACTGTGTGTTAGAACATAGTCTCATGTAGGGTTTAAGGACAAAGTGCAACAAAATACATTATTAAACGAATTGAAACTTCACAAAATTCCATAATAATAATGAACCAAAATTAGGTTTACGTGATCAAATCATTCTCCACAAAATTCTTTTCACACACATAGTATATTTAGTCTCTTTCAACACAAAAAATAGGGTATATAAAGATTTCCAATTGAATATTCAAAAAAAACCTTTTATTTCAATTATAAAAATGATTAAATTACTTTTGAAACATATATCAAATTTATCAAAAACATTAGCATCATTAACAAGCTATATTTTTTTCTCCTTCTACCAGTATACTTAGACAATCATCTCAATGCTTATGCACAAAAAAAGAAGGTCTAACATAAGTTTGGACTTCAAAATCATGACTAATTTTATCATTTTATTTGATTTGGAACTCTCTCCATCCTTGATTGAATCCCCATAACTTTCTCAAAACAAAAAATTACAAATTTATATAGCCTATAACTACTCTAATTTCCTTTTGACCTTCCAACGATCATAAAGGGCTACTTAGATCATTACACCAAGTCTATTTTGTCATGAATATACGATATAAGAACCATGGTGTCTTCAACAATATGTTCTTAACAATATCAAAATTATTCATCCCGTAACCCACACAAAACTCCAAAACTTTGCTTGACAAATTAAAAAAATTAAATTATTGAAATTGGCAGGAAAATGACAATTTGAAATTATAACCTCTCTAATCTCCCCTATACACTTGTAAATAATTCCAAAGTGTGTAAAAAGACTCTAAACACCATTATATAACCTTAAACAATATAATTTACCATAAAACAATTGATCAAATCAAAATTGTTTAAACAAACACAAGATGAATCATCCTTAGAAAGATGCTCCTACATCATACTACTGAGATACATAAGAATTTTTCCATGAAATTTTAGTTAGTTTATATTGACTTTATCCTTATAATATATCTCTATTTATCACTCAAAATATGAAATGTCACATCCTCCTATATCCCAAGGCCTATGAGTGACACATAAACCTCCTTGTTATTTGACTAAGACTGCATTAGCTCTTCTTTTGAGGTTAAACCCTCTCTGAATATTGATCTTCAACCTAATCATATTCAACATATTGTTATTATACTACAACAAACCTACACATGGAACACACAATTTACACATAACCAACTCCTTATTGTCTTATATGAACCCACACTATTGAAATTACATGGTTGTCATTTTTGTGCTTGGAGCTGTTGCCTGTTAGACTTTTGTTGGCTGCTCTATCTTCTCATCTACAATACTGTCAATATTTTCAACTTAATTATTTATCCATTTTTTTTTTCTCATTATTTTTTTTACTAATCACAAGTGCCCTCAACATGATTATCTTCTTAGCAAATGCTATTAAATACTCCACATTATCTGTCAAGGATATCTAACTAGACAACTTTGTAATCATCTTTTCCAAGTGAGTTTTTGGCAGGAGTTGTGTTTCACAAGTCAAAATAGTTTATTTTTTGACTATAATAGCTACTTATTGAGCTTCACAAAATGCATTACTTACCTCATCATGAGTGACTAGTTATAGAATATTTTTGTTGCCTATAACCAGTACTTTGAAGCTCTACTCAACTACTCCAATCTTCTCTTCCCTTTGTTTACAAACTTGCACAACACCATTTTTATATTGACCCTTGTCTTCAACATCCATTACTTTGTTCCATTCATCTATGTTCTCTTTTTTCACTCATTTCACCACCTATTTATACATTTGATGTGGATCAGATTTACTTCATTTTGATCTTCATGCTTTATGAGCCTATGCATTGGCCCAACTAGTTCATCTCCCTTATAAAATATTACACCCACATACACACATAAATCATGAGAATTTATTTCCCCATCCTTTGTCTTCTTAGGTTTCTTGATTAACATCCTAAATTTTCTTCTTACTTTGCACACTTCTTATCTTTTCTTCTTCATCCTCATTTCTTTCAGAGGCCATCTCACAATTTTTATAATTCCAACTAAACCTTTGGTATAAGATATTATAAAAATTGATTTAAATATTTCAAGACTAACTTGAACTCAAAAATATCTCTCCTCTCAACTTTCTCTTTCTTTGTTTCCTTGTGGCAACCATCTTGATTCAATCCTTTCATCTTGCTCTTTCTATCTTCACCCTTCACATTCTCTTCACTCTCTCTCTAGGTCTCAACTGGATTTATCTCTTCTTCTTGAAAAGATTATCTTCTTGTTTCCTTGAAGTCACTTGGGTATTATAACTCTCTATCTTCAATCTCTCCATGGGATTTCTCCTTTGAGTTTTCACCAGATCTCTCTCTCTCTCTCTCTAAGCCTCTATGGCTTAAGGGATACAACCACACAATATATTAACATTTATACCTCTCTATCCACTCATGAAATATAATTAGAAACTTATAACCACATCTCAAAGAAACCTTTAATACATACTTAGTACAATGTTCATACAAACTGAATCAACACTTCAAAAAATCAAACATAACTTATCCATAGAACTTACCATCTATGATACGAAATCATGTAGAGGTATTCAAGAAACTTATCTATTATGGATTCAAACATAATCACATACTCTTCATCTCTACCATAACTTATATTTGAACTACTTAATATGTCCTTCTTAAAGTCTTTTCTAAACTCTATGCTTGGAACATTATCACTTTTATGTATTTGCTTGTACTAGACTTCACAATCTCTTTCTTGAATTTTCAAATCCTTCTTATCTATTTAATACATTTCACTCTACTCATCAACTAGCTCTACTATACATCTTTGAACATCTTCCTTCGCATTTCATATTCTCTTAGTACACTTGGCTCTTTATTAGACTTTCAATCCCCTTGATGAATTTCCAAACTTCTTCTATTTCTTGAAAACACTTTACATGGAGTTACTCTACTTGGACCTATGCATCCTCTTTTTTATTAATATATTGAAAATCATTTACAATCACCACCTTTTAGTCTCACACTACCCATTCTTCCAATAGATAACTTCTTGTCATTTTACTTCATATTTTTCCAATTTCCACTACCAAAACCCAAGACTCTGTCCCTCCATATGATCACTAATATTCATGTTTTATCTCACTTAAATCCTCATTGATATCCCATCCATTTAACACACTATTTGAACATAACATTTTTACCACCTTTCTTCCTTGTCCTTGTTTATACCTCCTTATAGCCTTTTTTTGAATTTTTTGACTAGTATAGACTGATACAGAATGTTATTAAGAAATTAACCTTATTCATTTCCATATTCTATCTTTTTATACCTATTTAAAAAAATTCTTATTCCTACTCAACTCATAGATGCCATTTTCAACCTTTCTTTGAGCCTAATTAGGCCTCTTTAACCATTGTTTAGATACGGTCATGTCAAATCTATACATCATACCTTGTACTAAGAAAAAAATTATAGAATCAGTAATATCACATGAAAATATAACTATTCACCAGATTTCATCAATTTTGGGTAATGAAATATCTTAGAAACTTATTTTTGGTTTTAAACCCTGGTTTAGGGTTTGCATAGACTCTAGGATCCTGATAAGAATAAGTTTGAAATTTTACACTTATAATCAAGTTTAAAACTAATGTGCTACATGTCCTAGGTCTATATGATCACTGTGCACCTTTTCCAATCATTGGATCTCTAATTTGAATCCTTTGTTCAATGTTCTTTCAAGTTCTTATCCTGACTATGTGTTAAAACATAGTCTCATGTAGGGGTTGAGGATAAAGTGTAATAAAATGCACTGAGAAATGAATTGAAACTTCACAAAAATCCATAATATCAAGGAACTAAAAATTATTACTAGGTTTACATGATCAAAAAATTCTCCATATAATCCTTCACACACACACACACACACACACACACTGATGAATCTTCAAAACAAAAAGACATTGATTTAAGTTAGACAAATGCTTAAATTATTTTTAAAACATATATCAAACATACCAAATACATCAACATCATTAACAAGCTATGTTTATTTCTTCTTCTACTAGTATATTGACTTACACAATCATCTCAATGCTTATGCACATAAAAAAAATGTCTCTTATTAGTTTGGCCTTCAAAATGAAGACTCTTTTTATCATTTTCTTGGATTTGGAAATCTTTCCATCCTCAAATGAATCCCCATAACTATCTCAAAACAAAAACTTACAAATTTATATAGCCTATAACTACTCTAACTACCTTTTGACCTTCCAACGACCAAAAAGGGCTACATAGATCATTGCAAGTTTACACCAATTTTATTTTTGTCCTAAATGTATGATAGAAGTCCTACTGTATATACCCATGGTGTCTTCAAAAAATTTACCTTAATAGTGTAAAACTAATTCATCCCTTAACACACAAAAAAATCCTAAACTATGCTTGACATATTCAAATTATTAAAATTGGTGGGAAAATGAAATTTTGAACTTATAACCTATCTAAACTCATATAGACACTTAAAAAACATTCCATAGTGTGTACCAAGACTTATAACACACTTCAAACACCCTAAACAAGCTATTTGACCAAAAAAAACTAATCGAATAAAAATTATTCAAATAAACACAAGATGAGTTATCCTTACAAGGATGTTCCTACATCACATACCAAGAATCTCTCACCATTGAATAAAAATCCATGTCTCATGATCATAACATTGATTTTTCCTACCCATTGGTACTATCAAGTTTTTACCCTTAAAATCCTTCAATTTGATTACCTGTGAGTCATCCCATTGATCAATTTGTATTTCATAATGTAATATCACCCCAAACATTACCTCATATGTGATATCAAGTGAACTCCCCTATATTGATTGAAAACTTTTCTTTCTTGGATAATTTATGTAACTTTGTTATCTCATCATGTCATCAACAAGATGCTTTTACTATTTTTAATAATTAAGTATATTTTGATACTTTTGGTAATTATATTCCATTCATTTTAGGAAGTCACGAATAGATAATTCCTGGGTTAATCCCTTAGAGAAGTGATGATGGGTATAATTATGAAGAAGCAGTGGCTATCTTGAGTGATCTAGTATAAGAAGATCAAATCAAAGACAAGATACATACTCAAAAAGGTGAGTCATAAATCTCATGAAACTATCATGAAGATGAATTTGATGAGTTGGAACCATTGGATGAGTAAGATGCATGCTATGCATCTATATAATTCGTGTCCTATGTTATTCTCTCCCTAATTGAAAGGTTGATTTAATATGATAACCAACTCAGTGGTAGTAGTATCTCTCCCAATCCATAATTGGAGATGATCAATCTTGAAAAGGAAGCCAAAAATGAAACATGTTGTTTGTATGAGATAGTTTTGGATTTAAGGAACTCAAAATAGAAGATATTAAACTTATGGATAGCCTTTCACTATAACTAATTAGCATCATATTTAACTATATAATCAGGAATAAAGGAAGTCTGGAAATACAAATCAAAATTTAGTGTGCACATCTTTAGTGAAGTCTCTTGTATCCCTCAGCTATGAATGATAAGGCAAGGAGATCATTGACATGGAATAACCATTATCATGCCCTCTAGAAATAAAGATGAAGATCAATATGCCCCCATAGTATCCATGAAAATTAAGGATCAACCTACACGCAACTCACCCATTGGTTGCCATCAAGGGCATGCCACTTTTAGGTTGGATATTTTAATTGGTCTGGTATGTATGGATACCTAACCCTATCCTTCACTATAATTTAATGTTTGGGATGAGGTACTTTATTCACCCTATCCCATGTTATTTATACAAATTAATCGTAAGCACATGGTTTGTCTTATAAAATTGAGAATTACTTAGTTTACATGGAAATAACTTAAACTAATTTCTTTAGGTTAGTATTTTCCAACATAAAGGACAACATAGATGCAAGTATATGTTTACTTTCCCATCCTTAAAATATTGAATAATCAAATGTCTAACTAATTTAATCATGCATTTACTTGAAAACCTTTGTGAATAATTTCTTTCCCCTTTCTTGTTTATTTGTTTGCTTTCTCTTTTTTCTTCCTATCCCTTGTTGGTAGTTTAATTTCCATTTCTTGTATTATTTTATCTATGGCTTATCTTTTGTCCATATGGTTCCCCTATTAGTCAAAGAAATAAAATGAAAGGTTATTACAAAAGTAGCATAGGTGGCACTCCAAGAGACTAATATAATTTTTATTGAAAATATTATGTAAACTAATTTGATTATTTTATTCATTTCCTGAATTTAAAATGTCACTGATTTATAATAGATCTTGTGAATTTAGAAAATTTATTGTCTTGTTCAAAACTATCTAATATACTTAATTAAATATTTATATAAAATGCATCCTTGCTTTAATTTTGACTGCCTAAGTTGTCATGAAATATTTAAATAAAATGCATCATTCCTTTTGCCCATCACTTGGTCCCCAACCCTTGATGGAAATAGTAAAATCTCCTTTCAAAATAATTAATCTTAAATGTAAAAACTAAAAATTCTCCTTGAAAGGGTGATATTGGCACCTCCACCAAAAGTTTTTCAGCTTAGTTGGCAGTAGAGCAAGGCCTTTGAAATATACCAGAGGTATTTATATCATGGATATAGACACCTAACTATGCATAGAGCAATACCTGCACCACTTCCCCCCTAAGATAAAATGTAAAATACTTCATTCTTCAGTAGTTATGACCTTATACAAATCTAAATTACTAATTTGTGAATGCAATGAAATTTAATAACCACTTAATCACATGCATACATGGTTTTAAAAATATTTTTTCTTACTATGTCACAAGATGGGGAAGACTTTATTGCCTTTGAACTATGGTTTGTTTTGAGTGATTGATTGCATCTAATGCATTTATTTCATATGAAATCCAAGATTATAGATTCCTAAGATAATTTGGGGTATCTAATAGCAGAGTCATTATATGTCATTGATTGCATAACATTTCCCACTTTCATACTAAAAATGGGGACACTCTTTTTGCTCTGGACTCTAGTCCTTTTTATCTCACTAACATGTTTGGCTTGTAGTCAATTATAGAGGTTTATTTGATTAAACTCTACTTGATTGGCAGTCCACTAAATGATTAGTTACAAGTGAATGAACCTTCTCCTTTTAATGTCTTTGTGTTTATTTGGTTCATTCCAAGCTTTCATCTAGGAATGTATTTATTTAAATATCTAAATTTACATAATCATATTAAGCCTGGGTCTATCTTCATGCTTGTGTTTTTAAACACATTTATAGTTTCTTACTTAGGTCATTTTGAATTCTTTTTATGAAAATCATCTAACCATTATAGATTTTATATCTCTTTTCCCTGATAAATTGTGTCCTTTTCTATTTCATTTTGATAAAAAATAACTAAAAATTCTTATGTTTTTAGTTCTTTACTTAGTCACTTTTATAAAAATGGATTACATTATCTTTGGATCGAATAAAATTACCAATTTTTCTCATATTTTTAATATTATACTTAGTCATTTTTTGTATTTGGGCATAATTATTTTAATTTAAATTTTCATAGTGAATTTTTTTCAAATATTTACTTAGTTGTTTTCATGTTTTTCTTGCAGGTTTCCCACATGTCAAAATCTTAGCATTACATGGACTTCGGGGATATTTTTTAGAAAAATGCATAAGCCTTTTTTAACCTTCCAAGCCCTGAGATCACACCACATGCAACCATACAAATTATTAGAACCTCAAATTTAGTAAGTCATTAGAACTCAGAACCTCGATAGCACAAAGCCTCATAAGCTCAAAGGCATTGCAGCATTCATCTAAAGTGAATTATCTCATGCTCTAAAGACCTCAAGAATATTCCATGTGGTATCTTCTCAAAATCCTAGAACCTTAGGGGCATAGATCCATTGAACCTTAAAATCTTAGGACCATCACACTATTATCCTATAGAATGAATAGCTTGGGAATATGAGGAAAGGATGTGTGGCAATGATGTAAGGTATAAAGAACATGGGAGAATGAGAAAAGGTCATGTGGTTTTGGATATGACAATAGTAAAATTAAATATTGAGAACATTGACAAACTACTAAGCGTAAAATTGGTACCTTCATGAGTAGGGCTAATAGGGAAATAAATGAAAAGGAAGGAGAAGATAAGAAAGAGACATATGGTAGTGATGAAATCAGTAATGTAATATCTAAAATTTAACATCCTGTTTAGCTATTAAAATAGTTAAAAGACAAGATTTAAATGTTCATTAAATTTAATGTAAAAATCAATTATATAGTGTCCTCAAAAAAAAAGTAGTTGAGATAAATTTTGATGTATATCCATATTCAATAATACCAATTTGACATGTATGAAATAAGATTTACTTACTTGATCTAGTTCTACTCCCATATCTTTGATCAATGTGTCTCTACTAGGATCATAACCCTATTATCATACATAGTACTCTTCAATTCTTCCAAGACACCTCACACTTACATCATCTCTATAATATTTTTTTATTAACATCGACCTTCTCATTTATTTTATACTTTCATGTTCTCTCTCTCTCTTATCCTTACTTCATTATTTGACTATATTCTTATGTAGAATCATAGGCCTAACAAATTAATGTATGTTAAAATGGATTTGATATTCACACCAAGGATCATATGTACATATACCTATTCATTATCCCAATCATCCATCCAATCAAATAGCATGGTCTCTAATATTGCATCTTCAATCAACCATTCCTTCTCTCTTTAAGCTTAGTTTTCTGATAGCCCTTTATTCACATAAACCTATCAGGTATTGATAAGAAACAAAGTTTTTGATCAGACACAAAACATTTTCAAGTATCCATTATTATTATTCAACTAAATGCTTGGTTTTATGATGCAACTCTCCATACAACCCAACTAAACTCACCTTCTTGTAAATTAGGCCTCTTTAGGTCTAGTATAATGATAGAGATAGGGAAATTGTATAGTATGGTATTTTAATAGTACAAAACCTTATTTATCTCTATAAAATTGATAAGTTACACTTTAATATAATATTTAAATAAATTTTAAGGATTGGAACAAAATATACACTAGTTGTAATTTTGAAACCATAGATTTGTTTAGGTAGCCTTGTGCAAGGCCAAGAGGCTAGACATTTTAATATTTTGAGTTTTAGATCACTCAAGTAAATTATAATAATTAAATTATGTATATTCACACTTACATAATATTATTCAAATATTTTTTAGTCATAAATAATCACAAAATGTCTCCAAAAGATAAGATTTCAACAAATTTGGGTGTACACTAGGACTGTATTAGGTCAAGAGATGTCAAAATGGTGTGAAATTATTTATAGAAAATTTATCACACTTATACCACTTTAATGATGTAAATTAACCCTTACCTCTTATTTTCCAATAGTTGTTTTTACATAATCCACCTCAATAAGTTCTCAATAACCAAAAATATTGAGTTTTGAGTTCATTTTCTTGAGTCTATATGAAGATAACATTGTGTCTTATAAAGGATATTTGGATCCATATATGAAATTACAACATAATTAAATATTTTATACTCTTTAATAAAATTTAAACACATTTCACCAAATATTAGCAATCTTATCAACACTTGGATAGTCCTATTCTTGAACTAAGAAACACAAAATTCTTTATCTTAGAACTGTATGGTAGGATGCAATCATGATAACTAAAAAATGATGGAAATAAATCCATAAAGGCATGTATAAAAATAGATAATTACACATTCAATCATAATAAATTAATATTACATTATCAAATACATTCATACTTTTGATTCATAACACATTATGCACAAAACACTTACAAATGATGCAGAGTTCCTCCATTCTTGATTTCTCTTCTCACTTAACCTCTATGATTTTTTAGGTTTTCTTCAATATTTCTTATAATATTTATAATACTAATAATACCAAATCTTCTAAATAATTCCATTCCTATTTTTATATCAAACATTCAAAATCAAACTCCTTCATGGCATCAACCACATGTTGCAAGGTGGTTATGAGTTTACTATTTTGAGATTAATTTCTTGTTTTCCACCTTATGAAAATGGAGAAACACCAAGACACTTCCTATGATCATATAGGATATTTTATAAACATAAACCATTTTCTAAATTGCATGAAATGCCCCCAAACCCATTTTATAGGCTAATTAATAATTTGAACTTTCAAATATGGGCTTTTGGTGAAGATAAAATGGACTACAAACTCAAACTCTAGTGACTCTTAAGGATTAAAAAATATATTAGGGACCCTACAAGACCTTATTATACCCATACAAACAAAACTACAAATTTATACACTCTAAGATACTTACACCTATGCTTCCTTTTGATGCCCTTGTATCAAATGGCTTAAATAAGGAATAAGTTAGAAATTCATGAGTATGGAATGCAAATTGGAACCATGTGAAGAGAAGAGGAAAAAAATAAACCTTAATGAGGCATAGAAATTGGTTACACAAAATTATAGAATATAATAATCCCAATGTAATCCTAATTTCTTTTAGTTTCCAACATATAATAAGTGTGGTGTTA
This sequence comes from Torreya grandis, assembly GCA_037957365.1. Lineage (NCBI taxonomy): Eukaryota > Viridiplantae > Streptophyta > Pinopsida > Cupressales > Taxaceae > Torreya > Torreya grandis. Next base: position 986,288 of record JARHVA010005756.1, read on the forward strand.
ATTGCACAAATAATTGGCATGCCTTCAATTTGTCAGAAACCTCTCATCTCTTCTTCAACTACATCTTCCAATATCATTTATGGTTTCTTGTAACCAACATTATAGTGTGAATTGAATCTTTTAAAAGGAGTTCACTTAGACTGGCATATATATAATATCAAATCTTACATTGTAACAATAGTTGTCTCCCTTAGAATATGGTAGATTAATGGATCATAATGGATAGGTCTCCCTAGTTAATTAGATCAGTCATTTAACTCATGCATTTTATTGTTTTCTAGATTAGATTTTTGATTTGAGGTTGTTTGGAATATAGGTCTATAGTTCACATGAGTATCTTATGAATACCAATTAATTTTTTTAATAGAAATATCTTCATTTGAAAGTTTTGTCATTTGATAGACTTGGTCCACACATGTATATGGTGACTCTATTTTCCTCATTGGCTTATTTATTTCATTTCACATACTCTTTCACCATATTTAGTTAGGGATATGTTATGTCTAGCTCAACTATGGACTGGCTTATCCAGAGACTTATTTACTCAATAGAATGCAAGTTGGCCTACATTAGAAAGTGATCTATTTGTTCTCTTTTTCCCTACCCTTCTCTTTTTTTCTTTTTTTTTAGTAGTCTATTAGATTATTTAGTTTAATTTTTGAGTTTTAGTATGAATTTAATATTTATCTTGATTGCATGCTATTTTGCCTATAGTATTTTATGCACAGTTGAATCCATGCAATTTATGTGTTTCTTTGAATCAGTTGTTTATTTATAGCTAGATCATTTAATTGGTTCTATAGGCATAATATATTCATTTAGGATGTAAATTGTTTATTTGAAATACTCATGGAATAACCTTGATATGGAATGGTCACAACGAGCTGATTGGGTTACCCTACCTACCGAGACTTGGTAACTAAGACCTTGGGGAAGGATCTCTTCTTGTAAGAGATCCTTCCTTTTAGGATAGATTGGGGGGACTAAAAACCCCCTCCTATTTTTGGCTTATCAAAAAACTGACCAGCAAATCATATGTTTTTGGGAGAAATAGAAAAATGTGAAGTACATATTGCTTTTCCAAGCCAAATTTTTATTTGTGTATGCAAATAAGGTTGTGAGGTATGTTAAGAGTAACAGTCATTTCAAATTTGACATATATGATATATACATGTAATAATTTCTTGTTATTTTATATATTTAATAATGTTTTTAGGTGTAAATTACATCACTTTTAGAAACATCTCCTATTGTATATCTATTCAAATCATCAAACGATAGCAAATCAGATGAAGTTGGTGTGTTGCTTCAAAAAAAAGGTGCAATGTTAGTATATGTAGGTATAAATGGACGTGGATTTTGGAAAAAGTCCAATATTCTTAGTTATTATGTTTTTAGGTCTACTACTAGTCTTTTATTATATTTAATGTTTTTAAATTTCCTCTTCATATTGCATGTCATTGTGTAATGAAATTAGAATAATACAGAGTGTTTTAATATATTTAAGTATGTGTAAATGCATGTCGATAAGTAAAATATAACTAAGCAATTTTTGAAAGGATGATATTACTTGAATTTTGTCTTTTTGTGTTTTAAAATAATGTATATATGTGTTATATAAGGCCAAATAAACAATGTCATGATCACTCCAATAACAATCTTCTTTAAAAATGTGTTGTTTTTGTATTTGAACATTCAACCATACATGATTGATAATTAGTGCGGATAATACATCTTGTTTTCTATAAAAAAATAACATTTTATCAGTTTACATGTGTCATTCAAGTTTTTTTAAATTTATATGTTACTTTTAAATGTCAATATTGAAGCTACCTAATATTATTATTATTTTTTATGTCCACCTTTGAATACATCATCAATAATAGCTATGATATATGATATTATTGCATTTGTCACTGAATACAAATTGACAATTGTACTTTGGTAGATATTATTTATGATAATTTATTTCATTGGTTGAATATTGATCTTCTTGTATTTTTGAAGTAAAAAAGTCTTTTATGCAAATAGTGATTCTATGAACATGATACATTTAAATCCAATGGAAATGTTCTAGTAAATTGTTTGAAATGATGTTTTTATTGTGAGTCTTTTGTAAACATAATATTTATGAATGCATGATTTCATGATCACTAAGCACATCTTGAATATGTGATTTTAAGCTTCTTGTATTCAGTGATGAGATGAGAATATGCTTATTATTATTAATATCATCTAAAATAATTTATATTTTTTATTTTGCATTGGTTTGTAGGCATAATATTTTAGTAGTTACCTTTTCCTTGACACTAGAATTTATCAGTGTTAAATGGGATAACAACTATAATTACCCAATTGGTTTTACGTATTAAAATTTTGTATATGTTAGCCCATGCTATGTGATTCCATATGGGTCAATTGTGAGCCCTTGAGATCTATGTATTGTTTGTGTATATGTAAGTTGTATTGAAAATAATTTTTGAATTATTTGGGAACCATTCTTGCTTATGTTCTATATAGGTTTAGAAATTCATAATATGAGTGTCCAATCTAATGGAATTTAATTATGATATGCATGAGATAATTTTGTTTATTAGTAATGGTTGATACCCTAACCATTGAATTTTATCCATAGTACATCCATATCATTTACAATGGTTCAAGTTTTAAATGTCTCATCTAATCCATTGACAAGTCCATATTGAATGTCATAACTATTAGCATAGATTTAAACAAACAACTCAGATTTAAAGATGATGAAAGGATGAATTATAGAAGAATGATGACATAATTGTTTTCCTTCATATCTAGTTTCCTATTAATTAATGGCATGGATGGTGATACTATTCCCTAGAACAATTGATAATATTCTATTATTGTGCTTATTTACATCATCATTTTCTTAAAATATATATGGGAATGTTATATTGTCAGGGGCTGGTCATAAGCAATTCTCATTGACATAGGATATGTCATCATCCTTTTTACATGTTGTGTGAAAATAATGAATAACTTCTACAAAGTTCTTGTTACTTTTTTGCATTGTTACTTGCCCTTCATAGATTTTCCATGTTTTTGCCAAAATTCATATTGAATTAGTTCATCATTTATTTTTTGGATATTCAAAGATCAAATAATCATGCACAAGTTGCACTTGGTAAATGTATTCACAAAAAATCATATCCAAATTATCAAAATAGGCTATAGTAATATGAATTCTATCTATTTATCCTTTTATCTATTGAATACAAGAACTATGAGCCTACCAACAATATCTCATATATGAAAAGGAGCCATAGTTGGTTGTAGTTCTTTGATAATGTGTCAAGCATTTAAAAATTCGATAGAATAATTTATAGTATGTTAAAAGGAAATAAAAATGTGAAATATAGCATGAATCCTTCATTTCATGTTGATTTTCCAATGTATGTTAGTGTCAATCCTTTTGTATTAAACATGTCATTATCAATTAACTTCTTGTATAGATAGATTAGCATATCATATATCAATTTTAATATGAAGGTCTTGTCTATGCATGTACCTCCTATTAAAAATAATTAAATTTCTATTGATTAATTTTTTTATTTTTCCATTACTATGTGTATTCATAAAAAATATCACTTGACTTCAATGACTATCACTTGAGATCACCCATCCCTAGATTGGCCCTGTGCCCATCTTAGGGCCTCTTTTGATAGTAATCCAAATTTTAGGTTGGCATTACACATCCCTATGTCATTCCTAAACCTTCCCCTAGGGATCTAATCTAATAGTTCTTTAGGTTTTTCCACCTAGACATTAGCACAATTATTTGGACACTATCAGCTTACACTAGTGACTAACAGACCATGCTATTGTCCTTTGAAAAATTTCAACCCCAAGGGATATATTTTCAATTCATAAGACACCTATAATTAGCCTAGACCTATTTTTCACTCCACATAAGTGCCAAATACGTATAAATGCATGACTTTTAACTATTTATCCATGAGATGGAAATCAGATGAAAAATATGCAAACAAACTTATAACACATTATGCATAATCAAGGTTATTACTTATGCATATAGTCATCTACATTCATCCTAAGCTCAGAATACACAGATTACTAGTCTCAAACCTAATTTAAAACACTCAAGTAAAAACTCAAACTAGAATTCACTTTCACTTCACTAAGCACTTAAGAAGGAGAGATACATTGGGCTTGATCCCTCCTCACAATATTTTTATGTATTAAACTCTCAACATAATAGGGTATTTAGGATGATTAGCCTACACATCTAACATCACACTTTTGATACTTGTCTAACTCAAATACCCTAACAACATGGAGGTATAGGGTTTACTCATAAATAAATCAATAAAACTACATAAATAATGAGTTATATCTCATCCACAAAGGTACAAGTAGATCAGACATAGGCAGAGGTGCACCTAGAAGATCAGACAGTTTTTACATAAAGGAAACTAGCACTGGTAGTAAGACACTAGCATGGTAAATTATTACCTAAGGTATAAATATACTATCTAAGAGGGTTTTGACATATAGACCTTATTTTTGACACTCAAATCACCTTCTATGCTAGTTTTTAGCCTCAATATCATTTATCTCAATCAGTTTCCAACTATGTACTTATTTCTGTCATTCATTGTTATTTTTATAAATATCAAATTAGGTCAATTCTTGTACAAACCAATGGATATATTTATTTCATATTTTATACCATGATTTATTGTACTTATACCCCTTAATAACCTAGGGTTTACATTACATAATACCTTAAAAGTAAATAGTTCGGTTAACTCTACTTGCTTCAAATAGTGCAACAAACCCTATCCCTAGGGTTTATGTTTCCATCCTTATAGTACCCAAATTAAAATTTTGGATCTTTGTATTTTGTGATTTATATTTCATAAAATCATGATAATAATTAGTGATGAAGTTTATTACTTTTTGATGCAAAGTTTTCTAGCTTATCTTGCATGCTTGTTTCCTTTCATTTGGAATGAATTCAAAGATGGCATAAACAAGTATGTACTTGATACTTTAAATTGGTTAAAATATAAGTCATATTTCATTATTTATCTATCATGTTATTTTTATCTCATGATGAATTAATTAATAAGAAACTCTTTTCACACATAGAGGATATAATACATAACATAGAAAACACACTACTAAAAATTAACAAGTTTCATTTAGATGTTTTTCTCTATTTGGTTCAATTTGATACCTTATGTATCACTATTATATGTAATAAAACATCAATGGTTTAACTTATCCCTCCTACTTATTGACCATACACATCTCTCTACTATCCCCCCTATACTACCATCTTGATGCTCATAGTAGACTCTATGGTCCATGTTGTTATGTACATAAGTGGTCCCAAAGTATGAAAAGTTATCAAAACCCATGGTTATATTTTTATTGACCAAACCAATTTTATTTCAGCCATAGTTTCCATTTTATATCTCATACAACATTATGATACATACAAAGATATTTTGTATGCATCACTCCATAATACTAACGTGCCTTACATAGAAAATCCAAATTATTTTATTTGTATAATCAATATTATGAAATGGACTAAATAGCATATTTCATTCAAAAATGAAGATCTCCCACCTCATAACATCATAGACTAACACATGTGTCTCTACATTGCATTATAAATTAATGTGGTGGGTGTCAAATTAGTATTAGTTGATAATGTATCACGGTTAAACATTTGTAATATCTCTTTTATCCATCTTCTTAATATACATGTCAAGGATTTAGATCCTTATATTATATGAGCATTTGAGGGTTTGATAATATTCCACACAATGTTTTGGGTCAAATCACACTAAACCTTACATTGGGACCTAGAACACTACCCAAAACATGTCAAGTTATGCCTAATGATCTTAATTACAATATCCTTATTGGAAGACCCTAGACTCATGATATCCACATAGTTCCATAAAATTTACATGCATGTTTAAATTTTGATTAAAAATGTCATATTTACACATGCCCTATGGATTAAGAACCATTCAAATATTGTTAGCATTTATAGCCTTCATACAATTATATTACTCACATGGATTTTGCTACAACACTTCTAGCTACTAAATAGGCTTCATGTTTAAATACATCAAACATATCCATAACACATGATAATAAATTCACTTCCCCATTTACATTGAGACATTTCAAAAAAATGAGTTACACAAGACAGGGCTTTATAAAACATGGGTAGGGAATTCTTAACTCTATTAAGACATATTATCAACAAGGAAGGAAAGGACTTGGATACAAGGATAAAACATCGAATGCCAAGTCTTATCACTATGTTTCTTAGAATATAGTATTTTTCCACCTATTCTATGGGTAGATAGTACAATAGATCATTCTTATACACTTTCAATTATTTACCCAAATCTTATTGATGATACCATTTCTACAGATTTACCTACTATTGATAGATCTAATAACGATGAAGCTCTCTGAGAAATTCTAAGGGAATATGAGGATCTCCCTTCCTTTTATCATAAGAATAGGTTTACTCATTCCACAAATGTCGAGGCATAATTTGGTGAGCATTCAGACATTTTAGATGATTTTTCATTTGACATATGGTATCATACCTATAATACCTTACATCATTGATAAGTCAACATTACTTAATGAAGAGATATTTGAATTCAAGTATGGCATATATAGTGATACTTGCACCATGTTACTAGTTTTCTCCTTATATAAATAATAAGAAATAGATATTTGATATATTTTAAAGGACTTTACTAAAATTTTCACTTGGGATTATTCTGATATTCATGGTATTGATCCTTTAATTATAGTTCATAGAACTACACTCTATCTAGATGCAAATCCAGTTAAATAATTTTTTTGAAAAATACATCCCAAGGTAGACACTTTCATCATTGATTATATCTAGTGTCTTCTTGATTTCATTTTCATTTGATCAATTTCTTGTCCCTAATGGGTTGCTAAAATTTTCCTAGTTTTTAATCCTAACATCCAAATCTAATGTTGTTGTGATTCTAAAGACTTAAATAATGCATTTCCTAAGGATGATTTTCCTTATCCCAACATCGATATGATAGTGGACTCCACAATATGCTATAAAATTCTCTCTTTCATAGATGGATTATCTGGTTATAATCAAATCAAGATAACTAAGGAAGACCAAGAAAAAACTTTTTTTACCACACCATGGGGCACTTTCTACTATATAGTCATGCCTTTTGGATTAAATAACATAAGAGCAACATACCAATTAATAATGACACATATTTTTCATGATCTCATTCATAATATAGTTTAATACTATGTAAATGACTTGCTTACAAAATCAAAAGATTGACAACACCATGTTGTAGATTTATGACATATTTTTTATAGATTGAGAAAATATAATGTACAACTAAATCCCTAGAAATGCATCTTTGGGGTTTTATCTTGTAAACATTTGGGATTAATAATATCCCAACATGACATCAAGGTTGATCTAAATAAATTCAAATCTATAACAGACATGCCTCCAACTACAAACCTAAAGTAAGTTTGATCCTTACAAGGCAAGATTTAGGCAATTTGCTTCTTTATGTCACAACTAGTAAATAAGACTCAATCATTCAATATATTAATTAATAAGGATAAAAAATTTCAATGGGATATTACATGTCAGGAAATATTTGATTCACTTAAATAATAATTGTTAAACCCACCTATAATGGTACCACTAACACCGGACAAGTTACTTCTCCTCTACCTCTCAGTGACAAATCATGCATTCGATGGACTCTTGGCACAACATAATGAACAACATAAATAGTGATTTATTTACTACATCATTTGTACACTTGTTTATTATGAATGAAATTATTTTTCAATAGAAAAACTATGTTTGGAACTTGTATTTGCAACTCAAAATCTCTATCACTATATGTTTAACAATGAGACACAAGTTATTAGAAAAGTAGATCCTTTAAAGTTTCTTATTTTAAAAAACTAAAAATATTAATATGTATCATAAAATGGGTCATGTTACTCATATAATTCAACCTAAACATTATGTTATAAAAAACAATAAAATACCAGATAATTATAGATTAATTCACAATAGCACCATTATTAGACACAACTCTTATCAATGATGATTTATGTGATGACTTCATAGTTTATAATACCACTTTTGACACATGGAAAATTTTATTTAATGGTTCTAAATGTGCATTTGGCTATAGGTTAGTCATTATTTTCATCAGCCCACTTGGGAACATAGTACCATTTGCTTACCAACTCATTTTTTCATGTACAAACAATATCACAGAATATGAGGTTCTCATCCTTAGCCTTTAAATAGTTCAGTATCTCCAAATAAAATCATGTAAGGTTTATGGGGATTATAAATTGGTTATAAATCAGGTTAAATATGTCTACCAAAACAAATAATAATGTCTCATTCCCTACAATATTATGGTTTAAAGTTTATAGGCTCAATTTGAATACTTCTCTATTGAAAAGATTCCTCATAAAGATAATCATCATGTTCATGCAATAGCTAGTGAAGCATCATTGATCCCCATTTAAATCAATGATGACCAGGATATCTTCACCATAAAATTATTACAATCACCATTTCTATCCCATTAAAAACTCATAGATCTAATATTTTTAATTGCCACACATAGTACAATAGCATTGAAATGGTTTTCGCATATATATAATTTTCTACAAAATTCTATTACACTTGATAATTTCACTAAGAATGATAAGTGAAAAATATATATAAATTCCCTCCAATACATCATCATTGGTAGGGAATTATTCAAAAGACATTTTTTAGGACTCTTACTCTGATGTATGATAGCCAAAGAGGTTAAATTGGTGATTATCCATGTACACAATGGTGAATGTGGTTTCCATTTCAGTGGTAAAACAATGTCACACAAATTACTCCAACATGGATATTATAGGCCAACCATGGAATAATACTTTTAAGAATATGTTAAATTATGCAACACATTTTAATGGCATGTAAACCTAAACCATGCCCCTTTATGTAGTTACAACCCATTACATCCTGATGGTCATTCATGTTATGGGGTTTTGAGCTAATTGGTAAGATAAATCTATAATCTATAGGATGTCACAAATTCATTATTACAACTATATAATAATTTACAAAATGGGTGGACTAAATTCCATTACAATCCACATAAGGATAAGATATATGTCATTTTATCATGACCAACATTATTTCCTATTTCAAACTCCTAGTGGCCATATTTATAGATAATTTAACTTCTTTTTAGAACAAAGCAGTGAATTTTTTTGTTAAATACAGGATCTAACACACATTCTCTACTCCATACTACCCACAAGGTAATGGCCAACAATAATCTCCAAATAAGATAATTAACAATATCCTCAATAAAGTTACTACTAAACTTGATGATGATTGGCACAATCAACTCATATGTGGACTATGGGCCTACCACACCAATATGAGCTACTCCTTATTCACTAGTTTATGGCACAAAATCAATTTATCCCATTCAAATTAGAAATCCCATCCTTAAGGGTATCCCTTAAATGGATTATTAAAGTTGATTAATATAAATAAATACATCTCCATGAATTATAAAAGTTGGATGACACACATCCAAGCCCTAGAACATCTCATAGCATACCAAAAATGACTCCAATGGGCCTACAATAGCCATGTTCATAGTAGATATTTCAAAGTTAATGATCTTTTCCTCAAAGAGAATCTTGTAAATATCAATGCCAAAGAAGAGACAAAAGGCAAGTTCAAACCAAATTAGTTTGGCCCTAAACTTATTAATCGAAAAGCTTAATGCAAAGCTATACCATCTAGATTCACTTGATGGTAAGGTTATCAATAACCCATTGAAAATCATGTATCTATAGATATTATATACACAATAAATTCTCATTACACTTGTATATAGTTTTATTTTCATGATTAATTGTACATACCTTATACTCAAAACATAATAATAATATAATATGTTCAAAACACAAAACTATTCACATATTACTAAAAAATTACATAATTAAGTTTTTTTTCATATACATGTTTACATTATTTATATTTGGTAGGTAATACATATTTTAGCTATCATAGTATAGTCAATTTTATCATACATGCATGTTTCACTTGTTATCTTCAAATGTTCATAGATTCTTACAGGACTCAAGTCCAACACATAGATCTAGATTTGATACTATCTACCTATTGAATAATTAGACCCCTTGGTAAAATAAGTCAACCCCCATGTATGTTCAAAACTTCCATCATGTCTCCTATTTCCTATAATGTTCATCATGATCATTAATAAGGTCACAAACTATGTTTTATCTTTTTCATATTGGTTAAGTTGTCCTTATGTCATGCTAGGCCACTTTTTGAGTCATTATAATAAGTTGTATGGTTTTCTCAAGGTTAAAAGTGTGTCAAAGTGTTATCCAAAATCCAATATTTCATATTTAGTTAGATAAGTATTTTTGTAACTAAAAATTGCAATTTTAAACATTGGAAGCAATAAAATCAGTTGAAGAAGTAGGAGTTTATGAAGTTGTACAAACTATAAGACATGTTTGGAATGTGTGGAAGGTTTATCAATGTCATCTCAACTCCCCACAAGTCATATCCATTCTTCAAAATCTTTGACAGGTCTAAAAAAGGTGAAAATGGTTCACCTACCCCATCACTCTCTTGTGTAAGTTAAAGAAGCCCATTGGTTTTCCTCTAGTACAAACATGTTAGATAGAGTTGAAGGGAATGCATTTGGTGGATGAAACTAGTTTCTGTGTATTTTAACTCCATGGTCATATATTTTAAATTCATGAATTTTACTTCATGAATCATTCTTAAGACTTTTAGCACTTCCTAATTGACTATGCATTCCAAAAACCTTTAGGTTTTCTTATATGCTTACATGTTTTGATGTTTCCAAATGGTGTAGGTGTACTTAAAAAATTTTATCTTAATTTCCTTCTTATCTCCATGTAATGTTTTATGTGTGAAAATAGATCCATAAGAAATATCACCTCATTATGATAGTAATGCATTAATACAATAGTATATAGCACATGTTTTCATAATGGCAGTGTTTGTCTTATGTAGATGGCTTCAGATCAAAGGTAAGGTAATTATGTTTAACCTCCAAAACCATGCAATTCATTTTCTCCATGGAAGCCTGGCATTGAATAACCTCAAGGTTATTTTAATTGAGTTTATCAAGATAGTGAGTAAATATTGATCATAATTCTAGCATACATAGACATCTAGAGTTACCTATAGACATTTATGGATCATGGAAGATCATATAAAATCTAAGACATAGGTGGTGTTCAACTTCATGACTTGAAAGATGTTTCTCAATTTATTTAAGACTTATAGTTTTGATCTTAAATTGAACTCAAAACTTGAATTCAACCAGAGAAATAAAAGTTTATTAAGGGAAGCCTTACCTTAACATTTTTGAATAGGGTATTGCTCTTACAAAGTGTCACATGTAGGTAAGAGTTGATGACATTTGTTTAAGCCCTATAAATTATATATAGTAACATGAGCCTAAAAGTCACACTTAAACATGAGAATATGTTTTTTTTAGTAAATATAATATTTTATGGTAATATAAATATATTCTAACTTATACTAAATATTTTCAATAAATCTACAATGCATTTGAACCTAGAACATTAAAATTTGGAAAAGGACACGTAGTGTGTTGATGGTAGAGAATGGTGCATAGTTCCAAGAAATGGAGTGAATTAAACAAAATATTAAAAGGTATTAATGACCTAAATGATAACTTAGGTCATGAAAAATCAATTTTTAAATACATATTCACCTATGGGAGGGTCTTAGGTATCCTAAATAACAATCTATAATCTAATTATAGACATATAGTACATTCATAAGAGCATGATTCTAAGGCATGAAATGGGTTTAATTTATAATGATTAATATTTACCTTAGAAATGAAATAGAGTGAAAATATTTCTTTCAAATTAATTAACATTTATATGAAACTTTTAACTTCCTCCATAATTTTACCTCTAGTCATACATAACATAGACTAGCCTAAGCCCATAGAGGAATGCAGACTTGGTGAGTTGGTAGAGGTATACATTTAAGGGGAGCAAGTATAAGTTAATATCATAGTGAAACCATTTCAATTTTATTCTTATATGACAATAATGGATATTAAGTTATGTTTTCAAATGTCATACTCAGGTAACTAAGACCTTGTACACAATCACTGTCACAAAAACTAGTCTTGAGGAGTTTGACTGTTTAAGGTGTTAGAAGCACTAACAAGATTTAAAAATTGACAAAAAGGATCCTAATGACGTAATTAAGACCTAAAAATATTTATATAAGTCATATGGATAGGGGAGATTTTCTATATTCTATCTCAGATAGAGATCACTCTTTGAGCAATATAGTCTACAGGTTTAGTTCATGAAGGGTAAATGAATGAATGAGAAAAACCTGAATGATTGTATAATAGTGTGTAAATTTGTATTGAGGGTGAAAATAGAGGTATAAATAATCTACATCCATGGTAAACCTAAGGTTTTAAAATATGCATGTAGACATAGTTAGGTCTATTAGGCCTAAAACTATGCCTATACCTTAATGACTTCCAACTCTACTTCGGTGAATACATGAACTCTCTAAATAATTTGAGATCCCTTATGAGAGAGTAAAAGGATGGTATAAATCATTTATTCTGATAGATAATCTTAGGAATGGTAAATTTGACCTGAAATTATATTAGGCCTAATCAAAATGTCAGAAAGAACTTGATAGGCCAACTTCTTTTGCTCACATTTGTATAGAGGGTGTGCATGAGACTTCAAGTAGTTGGGCATATTTAGGGAGGGACCTAATCTCAAACTTAGTGTAATTTTTTTGTGTATTAAACATATAACCCATATGAATCATTGATAATAATTTAGAATCTTAAAAACCCTCCTAAAAGCCTTATTCATACCTAATGGTTAAGACATGAAGGAATTTACATTCAAAATGGGTCATTTGGTTAAGAAATTATTTTTAAGTTGTATATCACTCCCCCAACCACCATGATATCCATGTGGTTCATACTATCTCCTATATAGATAGACCTAATTTAGGGTTTTCTATAAGTTTTGATGTTTTTTATAGGTATAGAAGGGACTTATTAAATAAGATCCATTGAGGGAGGTCTTTAAAGACTTTTTATGAGTCCCCATACTCATTTATAATCATAGTCAAGCATGAAAAGCTCTCCACTATTACATTAAATATAGGTAGTCTAAGTGAGATAGTGAGAAGGCAAGGTGATTGTCCAAGATGGTAAGAAATAAGCATGTTTTGAGTTTCATGAAGATCTATATGATAGAAAATATGAAAAAAATATCTTTAATAGGTATCCTATCACCTCTGCAACATGTCTCTTGGACAACTATAATTTATTATGATGATAAGTGTGAACAGTAAGGGCTAGAAGGAAATTGAGTACTTATTAGACAATGAATGACAAATGGTGCAAGAGAGACCATTAATTGAGGAGATTATGAAGGCTATTAATACCCTATTTCCACATCATGATAGTGAAAATGTTTCAAATATCCCCATGGTAGTTTTGAAAAGTCGATTAGAGTCCTCGTCATCAAGACAATTTCAAAAAGGAAGGTGAAGAACCCCTATGCCAACTCAAAGGAGAATGATGCAATTATTATGGAAACTTATCCAAGACCACTTGTTGAACTATTCCCCATTTCATTATATTGATTTTTAACTATTTATAACATTTTCACACTTGGATTTGTGACCCTTACACTTATATTCTTCTCTCTCTTTTCTTTTGTTTTATAAATGCAAGCCATTTTGGTAATTGTATCTAGTACACACCTAGTAGGATGAAGCCCTACTTGTTTGGCACCTTGTTTTTTCCTTTGAATAAATTTATAAAGTTAATTTATTCTCTGCACATGTTTCTTAAGTATATCAAGTGGTGTATTTGAATGACAAGTGATGAACATTATTTCTCCTTACTTTCATTTTACCCTTGTATGCATTGTGTGAGTGGCATCTCTTCTAACAGGTCTCATGGAGTGTATTTATTTTTATGGTGTACTTAATGTGTGACAAGGACTAATAGTGTCTAGTATTATACCTTTTTTCACCCACCTCTATTTATGCATAGTAATCTCCCTCTATGAGAAACACTTATGTTAGAATGTCATGGAGTTTAGGTTAGTTTTAGTAGATTTATCTCTTAATGTATATGCATGTGTGTTTTTGTAATAATATTTAGTGTATCACCTCCATTAGTATATGTTACATTATATTTCCTTCTTCCATTTTCACCCCCAATTGACTAGTCTATTGTAGTGTGTGAGCTTAAGAGACAAATCAAGGGAGATAGCCCTTTAACCTAGAGGTTTACCTCTATTATGGGCAACCCATAGGTCTAGAGGTAATCCGATGTTGTCAAATATGGGAGAGGATTGAACACCCTCTCCTAGGGTGAAATATTTGAATACAAAATTTATGGCATGCCTGGTGGGACCAAGGTCCAAAAAGAGTAGAAAAATTATTTGGTGCATTCTTCCTACTATCAGCTTTTGGAAGCATGCAAGCAGAGACCAATGGTGAATTTGAATGCATCATTTTGTTGTTAATAAGACCAGGTACTTATTCAAAATATTTGTTAAAGTATTTTTTTATTTATTTTACTAATGAATTTTATAAGGATAGATTTGTTGAGACTTCTTACTACACACAACCCTATCAAAGTTGTTATCTACCATATAGTTAACCCATTCCTTCTCTATATGGTCATGAATTTTATGAAGATTTGTGTGAGGAAGCCTATGAATAAATATCTTGAGGAGATAATTTTAAGGATATTTAATAAAATATATATTCTCTTAAGATGCATGTTCTTAGGGAAGAAGTCAAAACTCTCAAGAGGTAGGTTTTTGAAGTTTTTCTTCCCCAATATCCCTATCCATCCTATCAAACTCATATATAACCTCCTCAAGTTCAATACCAAAAATTATTTTCCTATCCTTATCCTCCTCCAATTTCACCTCAAGCTAATTCCTTATTGTGAATGATGCCTAAGTTGTTAAACTCAGAAAGGTTGATGAAGAAATGAAACCAAGAGATTGATGTCATCCCTATGCATTTCATAGAGAATCATATAGTTTGTCAAAATCTTGATGAATAAGTGAATTTTGGCTGAGGAAGAATCCAAATATTTTATCATTGAAGACTTGCATGAAATGAAATGTTATATATAATGGTGGATTAATAGGCTTTCAAGGTGGGAAAACCAATTAGTTGAGAGATGACTTGTAGCTATTGAAATACCTAAAAAAACTATGGAGAAAGTGAAGATTTGTTTGAAGAACAAGTCTATCCCTCCCATCCTCAAGTGTCTTATTATGTTATATGTTAGTCCTCTCATGTCTTTCATCCTCATGAAGACACCATTAAATCTCCAAAACATCCCAGTAGCCTCAATTTTCTAACTTGGAACTAGGTATATTTTGATAAGAATGAAAACTTTATGTATCATCAAACCATATTTACTTCTCTTCAAAAACTTACAACTTGTCCCTTTTAGAAGTTCATATAATAGAATTTTCATCATGAGAAATAGTCCTTGGTTAAAAATATGGAGGTTGAGGTTGTATATATGGAATATTTTTAAGAAGACAATGAAAATCATGAGGTACTTGTTGAATCAAGCTACATGTCCATAGTCAAATATAACCTTATCCCCCTCCAAGATTTCCTTTAGGTATATCCATCCATTCCCATGACCATTCATGATATCTCCATCATTTATCCCACTTTCTCTCCAAACATTAACCAATTCACCACCCTCTCACCTCATCCCCTCTTGAAGGATAACCTATCTTTTAGGAGGCAAGTATAGAATATCAACCTCAATGTGCAACTGATCAAGAAGATGTTTCAAGTGAATGTGAAGAAGAGCTCATCATAGGGACTCCACTTGGTAAGGATAATAACTAGTCATTCTTATTGGTTCAATAAAAACAAGATATAGATGAATTTATAGTTTTTTACAATGAGATTGATCAAGGTACGTGGCATACCTATCAATAAATTTTCAATGAATATGAATGTCTTAAAACTTTAGTCTTTGAAAGAGAGAAAAATGAGAATGTGGAAGAAGAATGTAAAGTTCCTATTGAAAAACCATGTATTGAAGAGAATCATGAATAAATATATGATCACTATGATAGTCATGAACATGATCAAGAGGATGATTTTGACAAGGTGGTGGTTCTCAAAGAGAAAAAGAGAAAATATGTTTTTTTGTAGAAGATTGATATTTATGAAGAAATTGAAGAGCTTTGAAAAGTTAAAGGCTAAGAGAACAAGAAGTTAGATCAAGATGTCATAATAAAGGGTAATAACCAATCTTGGATAGTTTATATAAAACTTCTTGAAGATATTAAGGATCTTAAATCTAGTGAGAAATATGATTCCATTTAAAGTACCATAGAGGTCAAGGAAACATGTTATGTTGAAGCATCATTATAATTTATAGTTGAGGAGTATCATGAGAAGATTGAGGTTGTTGAAATACAAAAGGAATTCATCCTCATAGGTGATCTATTTTTAGCTACCCTGATTGCATTAAAGTTCATGCCAAAGAGGTTAGAAAACATGAATAAAATAAAGACATCAAGGCCAATGACTAAAAGGAAATTTGCCTCATGCATTCCTTCATCCCATGGAGCAATATATGGTGATAGTTTCCCTTTTGATCCAAGATGATAACCTTGTTTTAGGTTATTTTATACATAACTTAGTTTTCTTAAGTCTTGGTTTGTGTTTTCCCTAAGTTTTCATGATAACACAAGTGTGTGTGATTTTTTTGGTGTGTGTTTGGTGTCTGATCAGAGGCTTGTCAGTGTCAAATGTGGTGTATATGTTACTCCATTTTCAAAGGATAAGAGAAGGCAATTGGTCCTTAGCATATAACTCTTGATACCCCTAGGAAATTACCAAAATGTTGACTAATTTGACCCCCTGGTCAAATAATTCAACCCCCATGTAAATTCAAAACTTTCATAAAGTCTCATAGGTCCTAAAATATTCATCATGGTCATTATTAAGGTCCCACACTATGTTTTATATTGGTTATACTAGGCCACCTTTTGGGTCATTCTCATAATTTGTATACTTTCCTTAATGGTACCAGTGTGTCAAAGTGTTATCCAATACCCAATATGTCAGATTTGGTTAGAGAAGTAGTTTTGTAACTAAAAATTATAGGTTCAAATGTTGGAATCAAGAAAATTAGTTGAAGAAGTGGGATTTTCTAAAGTTATACAAAGTGGAAGATAAGGTTGGCATGTGTGGAAGCTTTATCAGTTTCCTTTCAACTCCCCATAAGTCATATCCATGTTTGATAATATTTGGTAGGTCCAAAAATGGTGAAAAATTTTTTACCTACCCCATCTCTCTCTTGTACAAGTCAAAGAATCCCATTGATTTTCCTCCAGTATGGACAGGTCAGGAAGAGTTGAAGGGAATGAATTTGGTGGATGAAAGTAGCCTCTATTTAATAAAACTCTATGGTCATAGACTTAAAATTGATAGATTTTTCCTCTTGAATCATTCTTAAGACTACTAGTTTTTCTTAATTTACTGTGCATTCCAAACAACTTTAAGTTTTCTTATCCTATTACATGTTCTAATGTTTCCAAATGGTTTTGGTGCACTTACATAGCTTTATCTTAATTTCCATGTTATTTAAATATTATTTGGCATGTGTGAACATGAATAAATAAGAAATATCATTTCATTATGATAGTAATGCATCACTACAATAGGTTTTAGTTCATGTTTCCATAGTGGAAGTGTTTGTCTTCTATAGATGGATTTCGATCAAAGGTAAGGCACCTATGTTTAACCTACCAAACCATGAAAGTCAATTTATCCATGAAAGCTTGTAATTGATGAACCTCAAGGTTATTTTAAGTGATTTTCTCAAGAGAGTGAGTAAAGATTGATCAAAATTCTAACATACATAGTCATCTATTGTTACCTGTGGACATGTACAGATCATGGAAGATCATCTAAAATCTAAGACACAGGTGGTGTTCAAATTCATGACTTGAAGATGTTTCTAAATTCATTTAGGACTTATAGTGTTGACTTTGAACTCAACTTAAATATTGAAGTTAACCATATCAAAAAAAAAATCTTAAGGGAATCCTGACCTTAACATTTTTTAATAGGGTCTTGTTCTTACAAAGTGTCACATGTGGGTAGGATTTGATGATGTTTGTTTAAGCCCTATAAATTTTATATAGTAACATGAGACTATATGTCACACTTGAACATGATAATATATTGTTTGTTAGGAAATATAATGGTTGATGGTGATCTCAATTTAATCTAACTTATATTGAAGATATTTAGTAAAGTTATAGTGCATTTGAACCTAGAACATTGAAATTTAAAGGACATATGATGTGTTAATGACAAATAAGGGTGTATCATTCCAAGAAATGGAGTGAGTTCAACCAAAGATGAAAATGTCTTACTGAACTCAAGGATAACTTAAGGCATGGAACATCAATGTTAAAACACACATTCACCTATACGAGGATATCAGGTCTCCTAAATAATACTCTATAGTCTAAATATAGAATTATAGATAGTGAGCCAAAATTGATAATAATTATATCATACACAGCCATATAGAGTTACTTGTAGACATGTATAGATCATGAAAGATCATCTAAAATCTAAGACACAGGTGGTGTTCAGCTTCATAACTTGAAAGATGTTTTAAAGTTATTTAGGACTTATAGTGTTGATCTTAAAAGTCATCTCAGACCTTGAATTCAAATAGAGAAATAAAATTTTCTTAAGGTAATAATTACCTTAACATTTACGAATAAGGTTTTGATCTTACAAAGTGTCACTTGTGGGTAAGAGTTAATGATATTTGTTTAAGCCCTATAACTCATATCTAGTAACCCGGGCCTAGATGTCACACTTAGAAATGATAATATGTTATTTTTTAAGAAATTTAATGGTTGAGGGTGATATTAATTTATTCTAACTTATACTAAAGATATTTAGTAAAGTTATAGTGCATTTGAACCTAGAACATTGAAATTTGTAAAAGGACACCTAGTGTGTTGATGGCAGAGAAGGGTGCATAGTTTCAAGACATGGAGTCAGTTAAACCAAATATGAATATGTATTACTAACCTCAATGATAATTTATGGAATGAAAAAACAATTTTAAAACTCATATTCACCTACAGGAGGATCTTAGGTCTCCTAAACAACAATCTATAGTCTAACAATAGACTTATAGTACATTTATGAGAGTATGATTCTAAGGCATGAAATGGGATGATTAAGTGCAAAATTATTCCTATTGAACTAAAAAAATCAAGAGAGTGAAATAAAAAATTTCACACTAATGAACATCTATAGGAAAATTTTCACTTCCTCCCTAATTGCACCTATATTGATACATAACACAGACTAGCCTAAGCCCATAAAGAAATGTAGACTTAGTGAGTTGGAAGAGTTATACATTTAAGGGGACAAATTATAAGTTAATATAATAGTGACATAATTTTAATTTTATTCTCATATGAAAAGAACAAATACTAAGTTAGGTTTTCAAATGTCATACTCAAGTAACTAAGACCTTATACACAGTCACTATCACAAAAACTAGTCTTGAGTAATTTGAGTTTTTAAGGGTGTTAGAAGCACTTCTAAGATTTAGAAACTAACAAAGAGGGCCATAACCTAATTAAGACATCCATAGCTTTATATATATCATATGGATAGGGGAGATAATCTCTATTCTATCTTAGATAGAGAATACTCTTTGAGAAACAAATTTGTAGGTTTAGTGCATGAAGGGTAAATGAATGAATGAATGATTAAGACAAGATTGAATGACTATATAATATTGTGTAAATTTTCATAAAGGGTGAGAATAGAGGTTAAATAATATATATCCATGGGAAACCTACAAGTGGTTAAATATGCAGGTAGAAATAGTTAGGCTTATTAGGCCTAAAAATTGGCCTATAATTTATTGACTTCCAACTTTATTTAGATGACTACATGAACTGTATGAATCATTTATGATCCATTATTAGGGAGTAAAATTATGGTAGGACCCATTAGTTTCTAGATAGAATCACTTTAGTGGTTAATTTGGCCTAAAACTGTATCATGACTACTTAGAATGCAAGAAGGATCTTAATAGACCAACTTATTTTCCTCACATCTATATGGAGGGTGTGAATGATACTTAAAGGAGTTGAGAATATTTAGGGAGTGAAATGAGCTCAAAACTAGTGTAATTTTATTGAGGCTTAAACATCTAGCTTGTATGAATCATTGCTAAGAATTTAGACTATAAAAAACCCTCCTAAAACCCTTATTCAAACCTAATGGTGAAGACATGAATAAATTTTCATCAAAAAGGGGTCAATTATTAATTAATTTTTTTTATAACTTGTATATCACTCCCCAAAGATCCATGATATCCATGGGGTTTGTACTATCTCTTATATTGATAGACCTAGTTCAGGGTTTTATGCATGTTTTGATGTTTTCAACAAGTGTAGAAGGGACTTGTTTGATAAGATAAATGATGGGAGGTATGTAAAGACTTTTTATGAATAAAAATACTCATTTATAATCACATTAAATCATTAAAACCTCTCTACTAGTATGTTCATTATAGGCAGTCTAAGTGAGACAATGAGAAGGCAAGGCAACTATCCTATATCGGAAGTGATAAGCATGTTTTGTGTTTCATGAAGATCTATATGATATAATAGAGGACAAAATTATCCTCAAAATGTGTCCTAACACTTTTAAAACATGTATATTGGACAATTTTAAGTCATTCTAATGACAAGTGTGAAGTGTGAGGCTTAGAAGGCTAGTGAGGAATTGCTAGACATTGAATGACAAATGGTACAAGAGAGACCATCAGTTTAGGATCATATAAAGGATGTTAAAATATTGTTTCCACCTTCTCATGATAGTTAAAATGTGTAAAATATCCCTATGGTATTTTTGGACAATGAATTGGAGTCCACCTCATCAAGATAATTTCAAAGAGGAAGGTGAAGAGCCCCTACACTAATTCAAAGGAGAATGATGCAATTCTAAAGGATTCTTGTCCAAGACCACTTATTGACATATTTTTCACTTCATTTTATTAATTTATAACTATTTATCATAGCTGGACACCTAGATTTATGACACTTCCACTTCTCTTCTTCTCTCTCTTCTCCTTTGTTCTATAAATGCAAGCCATTTTAGTAATTATAATTAGTTCACATCTAGTATGGTGAATCCCTACTAGTTTGGGACCTTTTTTTATCCTCTAAATAAATTTATGAAGTTGATTTATTCTTTATACATCTTTCCTAAGTATCTCAAGTGGTGTATTTGAATGACAAGTGATGAATATTGTTTCTCCTTGCATTCATCATGCCCTTGTATGCATTATGTTTGTGGCATCTCTTCTAACATGTCTCATGGAGTGTATTACTTGTTAGAGTGTACTTGAAGTGTTATAGGGACTAGTAGTGTTTATTATCATACCTTATTTTCACCCACCTCTAGTTATGCATATCAATTTGCCTCTATGAAAAATACTTATGCTAGAAGGTCATAGAGTTGAGTTCAGTTTTAGTAACATTCTCTCTTAGTGTATATGCAAGTGTATTTGTGGAATAATATGTGGTGTATCACCCAAATTATTATAGGTTACATTATGTTTATTTCTTTCTTCTTTACCCCCAATTAACTAGTCTAGGGTAGTGTTTGATTTTAAGAGACAAATCAAGGGGTCTAGCCATAAAATGGATAATTATATCCATGAAATAACATTATTTTTTCTTTCATAAGAAGTGGATCTAAGTGTAGTTTTTGAACTTATGATTTATTTAAACTAAAATAAAGAACTATATCTTGGTTCTTTTTTTACAAATTGTTGTCTTCTTGTTTGTTAATTCTTGTTACTAAGTCTTTGGAAAAAAGTTATTAATGTGTGTATATGTAGCCCGTAATAAGCTATATTATACTTGTGCATGAATATCCAACCAAATATTATATTTGAAGTAAGCTATAGGCACTCTGGGCATAGTTATGGGCTCACTCAATTCATATATATAGACTCAATTATTAGCTCTACATCCATGCAGTTCATTGATTGAAGACTAGTTTAAAGCAATAAATGTAAAGGGAGCCATTATAGTCATCAAAAGTTTAAAGAATGTAACTTAGAGAAAATATAAAAACTCTAGAAGTATAAAATTTATAGACTCTTTAGGTTTCAAAATCTCTAGACTCAGTAGGTCTAAAATCTATGGACTCTATAGGTCTAAAATCTATGAACTCTGTAGGTCTCAAATCTATTGATTCTATAGGTTTTAAAATCTATGGACTCTATAGGTATGAAATCTATAGACTCTGTAGGTCTAAAATATATGGACTTTGTAGGTATAAAATCTATGGACTCTATATGTTTGAAATTTATAGACTTTGTAGGTGTTAAATCTATAGACTCTGCAAGTTTCAACTCTAAAGGCATATTTACAAATTATGCAGGTGTATCTACCGACTAGTTCAAGATTTCATCTAGATTTAGATTTATATAATTTTATTCCATAAATAATTATCTTCTCATTTCATGAATATTGAGCTTATTCTATAAATAGATAATAACATCTCTCTCCATATTTTATGTAAGATTGAGATAAGCTAGAATATCTAAATTATGTTTCTCTTCATATTGGTGAAGAGCATCTAGGATTGTTTTTTCTAAATAAGCAGTTGGTTGGAAGCATGAGATTTTAAATGTAACCTCCCACACCATTGTAATCAATCTTTTTTTATCAATAATACATTCTAAAGTTTGTGATAAAAAAAATATAGTGTTCTGATTAAAATCCTCTTCTAAGGAATGAGTTGACCACTCATTCAAAGGAAGATGGATAAATGTATTTTTATTTGTTTCTTTATTATATAATTATTATTTTAAGTTATCATTATTTATTTTTCATGTAAACATTTTATTGTTCCCAAAATCCATCACTTGTTTTTGTAGACAACATGTCGACCATTTTGGTCCTGCAGGCCAAAACTTTCTCTTACTTTCTCAAAAAAAGTTCTGAGTAGTCAAATTTTTTAGTTAGTCAAGCCTCTTCAGATAAGGAAATCATAGGTTCAACAAGCAAGCTTTCACAAGGAAAATTTCAAAACACTTAAGGCATTTCCTAAAAATTACAAGGATGGTTCAATGTTGAAGTTCAACTGAAAGGTTCATCGGTGGGTTTTAAAGAGTTGGAATAAATCATTGAACCGTTGAATCATTGAACTCTGCTTCAAAGATTTCAAAGGGTTCAATGAGTTCAAAAGGTTCAAAAGAGTTCGATAATATGGAATGAATTATTGAACCAATGAACCATTGAACTGATAAACCATTAAACCCTGCTTCAAAGGTTCAAAGTGGTTCAAATTTTTGAAAGAGTTCAACGCTTCAACAAGTTCAACGAGTTCTAAGTTCAAATTTCAAGCAAAAGTTTCTAGATGATGTTTTAAGTGGAAGATTCCAAAAAAATGGTTCAAACAATTGGTTCAATGATACATTGAACTCCTAAAGAAGACTAAGCAAATGTAGCTCTTTGTAAAACATTGAACTGCCAAACCACCAAAATGCCAAACTGATGAACTTTGAACCATTGAACCATTAAACCGTTGCACTCTAAAATGTTCAAGGTTCAAAGCAATTCAAGCAACTAGTGACATCCTCATAGACATCAAAATAAAGGTAATGAAATAACTATCAATTTTCAAATATGCAGATGTGGAAACAAACTCAGTGACTAGCTGAAGAAGGAGCCAACTAAAAGTGATAAGATAACCTAAGAGCTTAGATCACTAGGAAGAGAAAAAATATAGCAAAGAAAAAAGGAAAAATTACACAAAATCTAGAAATATCTATATAAGAGTTATTCTATTAAGTGGAACAGTCCACCAAGTGGACATCAAAGAGTGCAAGCATTCAAAGGTATGGCCTATTTTTCTTCATTGAGTAAAGGTGAATGAACAGTTGTGTAATTATTTTAAAGAAGAGTAGGCAGCCCATACTTTGGAGGAGATATTTGATATAATTTAAAATGCTAAAGATAAGGCTGATGACCAGCTCCAGTATGTCCCCTTCACAAAATTTCTAATGAATTCAATGCATTGAATACAGCATGGGCCATTTCATGAAAACAAGCACCAAAATCTTTCTTTAGTTCTTATATATTGTAATCTCTCAGTTTGTATGAAAGAGATCTTTTTGTTATCAGAAGCAAAAATCTGCCCAAATTGAAAGGCATTCCTGAGACTTTGAGCTCAAATTGTTAATCATATTTTATCAATTAAATGAGAAAGCAAGTGACCATTCAAACTTTGTGTTGAAATAGTTTATGTTATCTAAGAAATTGTTCTTATGTCTTTTTCTTAAATACAGTCTTGTCCATTTGATCAAATAAATAGAACTAGTAGAAATAACCTAGAAGGTGTCCTGAAGCCGACGGTGGGAGACTTTGTGACACCATAATTATCTTTAGTTTATTATGTATTTTGTGTTTTACTACAAAGGATATTGGAGATACTTTGAGCTATGTTTATCCATTGTAATATTTTACTCTGTTGTAGTTGAAGTGGAGACTTTGTGCTACACTTCATTCTACTATGTTACTTCATCCTAAATCAGTAAGAGAAGTAACGAAAGATTTTGTGCTTTTATGGGTTTCTTATGGTTAAAGTTACTACTTGGAAAGTCTTCCTTTGGTTTTCTGAACATCATTTCTAAAAAAAGAGAAATGCCTTCAGTAATTTCATTGAATTCTCCTTTACTTTGTGAGCATCATCTCTAAAAAAAGAGAGATGGATGGTGTGATTTCACCCCTGAGTCTATTTTTAGTTTATATTAGTATTTAGTATTTTATTGGGAACCTCCCCTTGATGAGAGGAGAGATTTATCTCATTATGCTATGGTAGATATACCCATTTTGCCATATAAATCTCCTTATGCTGAGGTTGATATACCCATTTTGCTGTCAGTTAGTTATGACAAAATATTCATCCAATAGTTTTTGGTGACTCTGTTTGGGAAGAATGCATAGTTTGAAGCCTCAAGCTTCAAATTGAAGTAGTTCCAGTTCATTTCCATTTCCATTTTACACTCTGGTAGATCCATCGTATACACAAAGCTAGAGAGCTCAAGGTATTGTTGACCTTGTATTCGAGTTGGTATAGCAAGGTAATTTTGACCTTTCTCCTCCACAAACTCACCTTCAATGAAATAGGAGTTTTCCTCCTACCAAAATCAGGTCACCAATTCCAAGAAAAGCTTCTCTTTCTTCTACTAGCAAAGATTTATCTATATATACTCCACCAAGGTTCATTATCCCTCCTTTCCATTATCATATCTTGGTAGCTCAAGGTCCTTGGGGTAACACCTTTGGTCCCCTGAATCTAACCCCACTCTTGCATGAACTACCCCATAGTTCAAGGAATAATTTCCCAAATTCCATGGTGATGAGAGAGTTCATCCTGATGAACATATTTTAGCCTTATGCATAGCCTGTGTCATGATAGGCATGGAAAAAGACATAAAATTCAGACTATTTGTAGAAACATTACAAGGTGCTGCTGCAGATTGGTTCTATCATCTGCAAGCTTAGAGTATAATTGACTGGAACACTCTAAAGGCATTTTGAAGCTAGATTCAAACATACAGAAGATGCACATGCCCTATTATCCCAACTTACACAAATGAATAAGGAGCCTCATGAGCTTATGCAAGACTTCATTGCTAAATTCGATAAGCTGAGGAATAGAATTTTTACCATTGCTCAGCCAACACCTAAAAATCTTAAATGCTTCTTCATAAATTCTTAGCTTCTTGAAGTAAGTTCCCTGTTGAGGTGTGCTGGCCACATAGACCTTGATATAGCTCATGATTTGGCTACTGAGGTTGAAGATGATCTTATCCTGGTAGGAAAGATAAGAAGAGATACTAATAGAAATAAATCTTCTTTATCTTCTAAATTTTTTTCTACAGGCACCACGGATCCTATGGTGTAAAAGCTAACAAATGAATTTCTAGCACTAAAAAAGAAAATGGCACAAGGAATGTCTACTCCTCCTTCTTATCGAGATATAACGAGGATATTCCCTAACCAGTCATATCAAGGAAATGTTGCCAGGAATCAAGGGTAGCCAAATCACCTTCCTCCCCCATAGGGGAAGCTTTTCATTGAAGAAGCTCCAACGAACTCAATAGTTGGTTATCTTGAAACTGAATCTGATTTCTCTTTCCAACCTGAGTTGAACCAAGAATATGATGTTAATCTCTTCACAAAAGGAGAAGAAGAATTAGCTAGTGACTCCAACATTAGTTTCTTGAATTACCAAGATAAAGCTCTAAGGGAAAAGTGTTTGAGGTATCATACGTTGTTCTTACCAGGTCCTAGAGCCAGTCAACTCAACAAGCTGATAGGGGAAAAATAAGAGAAAAATTTTGACCAACAATTTCAATTTCTAAATGGGGGACTTCTCTACCTTTCCAATCAAAGGACCTGATGATTACTAAAAAAGTAAGTACCTCAAATAATGTTATTCCTTCTACTTCAAATTATTATACTAGTACCACATTCATTAAAAACTAGAATGATAGACTACCTTCCTTTATTCCTAGTTCCTTTCAGTCATTTGATATAATTAACCATACTAGGAAGACCAAAATCCAAATGACTGAGTTTGAATATTTACAAGCCAACCCTGAGCAGTTGGAAAGGTTGGTTGAGAGTGTAAAGAATAAAACCATCCCTACAGGACAAGATGTTTCAAAGGTGACTCATAATCCTCCAAAGAACATATCTACCCCAAACAATATTTTCATTACTCGTCCTATTTCCCCTAGGAAAATAGAACCTTTCTATGTTTCCCTTATGATAAATGGTCATAAATTGAGCAACTTCATAATAGATTATAGCACCTCTAACAATGTCATGCCTACCAAGGTAGCAGACTCTCTTGGCCTCACTTTGACTAAAACTTTTGGGACATGTTTCTCCATGGAAAACAAATAAGTGCCTCTATTGGGTTAGATCAAAGATGCCTAATTTGCATTGACAACCTTCCTAGAAAAAATGATTAAAATGATAGTCCTAGTGGCTAACGTTCCAGCTTCCTATGGCATTCTACTTGGATGAAAGTTTTGTAAGGATGTTGGTGGAGAATTGAGCATAGACCTATCTGAGGTGAGGATACTTGTGAAGGGCATCATACCAAGGCTACTTCCTAAGAAGGAATCAAGATATATTGTCACTTAGACATCAGATTTTGAAGCTCAAATTTTATTTGAGTCTTCAGGAATGGGTAATTACTTCCTATCTACAGAGGATGTTTCTATTTTATCTGATGAAAGTCATGTAGGTGACAATTCAAAAGGTTCAGATAGAAGACCAAAAGAATTGGTAGAGCAAAGTGTAGGTGCAAAAAAATCCTCCCTCCCTAATAAAGAGAAATCTGAAAGGAGATCATATTCTAATGATGTCTGGATTCTAAAGTTTGATGGCATTAATTCTTCTATCGATTCTATAGCTGAGATTATTATGATATCTCCTCAAGGAGATATTTTTCCCTATTCATACAAGTTGTAGTTCAACAACACCAACAACACTGCTGAGTATGAATCTTTGTTACTCAAATTAAATGCTACTCAAGATAAAGGCATTAAAATTATTCACACTCAAAGAGATGCTGAACTAGTGGTTTGTCAGGTGAGGAACCTATATCAAACTAAGAATGAAATATTGGGACATTATCACAATTAGGTATGGGACTGCATTGAAAGTTTTAATACTTTCAATATTTCTACAGCCTAGAGAGCTTCATAATCATGCATATTCATTATCTATCTCTATAACCCTCATGGTTCCTCACAAAGACTTTGAAGAGCACAGTTACACTATCGAACTAGTCTTTTAACCAAGTGTACCTAATAATTCCAGCCATTGGTAGGTGTTTGATGATGACAATCAAATTATGTGCTTCACTAGACCAGAAGAGCAATGAACTATGGTAGTGGACCATACTATTTCACATCAAAGTCAGGTATAGAAACTATCTGGAAAGAGAGCAAGGATTCATAGTTTTTGGATTAGAGATCAAGTCTTATTGTGGGGTAAGAGGAGAGAACTAAAAGGAATGCACAAAAAAATTAATTCCTAGTGGAGATGTCCATTCACTAATGATCTATTCTGGGGAGAAAATGGTTTCTTGCTGATATATCAAGATAGAACATCATTTTCAATACCTCATAGTGGGCAGCATCTGAAGCACTTCAATTCTTGAAGTATCAAAAAAGTATAGTTGTAAATATGTATAGTCTTTGTTTGTTTTGTGTTGTTCATTTCATTTTTTGATATCTTTCTCTTTTTGGGTGGCATGACTCCATATCCCAATGGCATAAATGAAGGCACTTAGAGTCTGGATTCTACTCCCTTCTATCATTTTTATAATCGATGGAAGTTCTCCAATTGGAGCCAACTATTGTTCCCAAAATCTATCACTTGTTTTTGTGGACAACATGTCAACCATTTTGGTCTTATAGATCAAAATGTTCTCTTCCTTTCTCAAAAAATGTTTTGAGCAATCAAGTTTTTTAGCTAATCAAGCCTTTTTAGCTAAATAAATCATAGGTTCAATAGGCAGGCTTTTACAAAGAAAAGTTCAAAACACTTAAGGCATTTTCTAAAAGTTATAAGGATGGTTCAACACTAAGGTTCAACCAAAAGGTTCATCAATGGGTTTTAAAGAGTTGGAATGAATCATTAAACTGTTGAATCATTTAACTCCACTTCAAAGACTTCAAAGGGTTCAATGAGTTCAAAAGGTTCAAAAGAGTTCAATAATATGGAAAAAATCACCGAACTGATGAACCATTAAACTGCTTTGAACCGATGAACCATTGAACCCTGCTTCAATGGTTCAAAGTGATTCAAAGTTTTGAAAGAGTTTAATGATTCAACAAGTTCAATGAGTTCTAAGTTCAAATTTCAAGTGGAAGATTCTAGAAGATTTTTCAAGTGAAAGATTCTAGAAAAGTAGTTCAAACAATTAGTTCAACGATACATTGAACTCTTAAAGAAGACTAAGCAAATGCAGCTCTTTGTAAAACATTGAACTGCCAAACCACCGAACTACCAAATCAATGAACTTTGAACCATTGAACCGTTACACTCTGAAAGGTTCAAGGTTTAAAGTGGTTCAAGTGACTAGTGACATCCTTGTAGATGTCAAAATTAGGGTAATGAAATAACCATTAATTTTCAAAGATGCAGGCATGGGAACAAACTTAGTGACCAACTAAAGATGGAGCCATCAAAAAGTGAGAAGATAGCCCAAGAGCTTAGATCACTAGGAAGAGACAAAATATAGCAAGGAAAAAGGGAAAATTATATAGAATCTAGAAATATCTGTAGAAGAGTTATTCTAGTAGGTGGAAAAGTCCACCAAGTAGACATCAGAGAGCACAAGCATTCAAAGGTGTGGCCTATTTTTATTCATTGAGTAAATGCAAATGGATAGCCATGTAAGTATTTTAAAAAATAATAGGTGGCCTATACTTTAGAGGATATATTTTATATAATTTAAAACGCTAAAGATAAGGCTGATGACCTACTCCAAGATGTCTCCTTCACATAATTTCCAATGCATTCAATGCATTAAAAATAGCATGGGCCATTTTGTGAAAATAAGTGCCAAAATCTTTCTTTGGTTTCTATATATTGTAATCTCTCAGTTTGTATGAAGGAGATATTTTTGTTATTAGAAGAAAAACTTTGCACAAATTGAAAGGCATTCTTGAGACTTTGAGCTCAAACTGTTAATCATATTTTATCAATTGAATGAGAAAGTAAGTGACCTTTCAGAATTTGTGTTCAAATAGCTTGTTTTATCTAAGAAATTGTTCTTATGTATTTTTCCTAAATACAGTCTTGTCCATTTGATCAAATAAACAAAACTAGTGAAAATAACTAGGAAAGTGTCTTGAAGTTGATTGTGGGAGACTTTGTGCTACCATAATTGTCTTTAGTTTGTTGTGTATTTTGTGTTTTACTACAAATGATATTAGAGAGACTTTGAGCTATGTTTATCCTTTACAATCTTTTACTCTATTGTAGTTGAAGTGGAGACTTTGTGATACACTTCATTCTACTGTGTTACTTCATCCTAAATCAGTAAGAGAAGCAATGAAATACTTTATGCTTTCATGGGTTTCTTATGGATTAGTTACTACTTGGAAAGTCTTCCTCTAGTTTTTTTAGCATCATTTCTAAAAGAAGAGAAATGCCTTCAATAATTTCAAAGAATTCTCCTTTACTTTATGAGCATCATCTCTAAAAAAAGAGAGATGGATGGTGTGATTTCACCCCTGAGTCTATTTTCAATTTATATTAGTATTTAGTAGTTTATAGGGAACCTCCCCTTGATGAGAGGAGAGATTTATATCATTATGTTGTGGTAGATATACCCATTTTGCCATCAATTAGTTGATGAAAAAATATTCACCCAACAATTTTTGGTGACTCTACTAGGGAAGAACATGTAGTTTGAGGCCTCAAGCTTTAAATTGAAGTAGTTTCATTTTTTTTCAATTTCTATTTTACACTCTGGAAGATCCATGGTATGCACGAAGCCAGAGAGCTCAAGGTATTTTTGACCCTATATTTGAGTTGGTACAGTAACATAATTTTAACCTTTCTCCTCCACAAACTCACCTTCAGTGAACTAGGAGTTTTCTTCCTACCAACGTCAAGTAACCAATACCAGGCAAAGCTTCTCTTTCCTCTACTAGTAGATCTTTGTCTATCTATAACCCACCAAGATTTTTTATCCCTCCTTTCCATTTTTATATCATGGCAGCTCATGGACCCTAGGGTAACACTTTTGGTCCCCTAAATCTAACCCCACCCTTACATGAACTACCCCATAGTTCAAGGAAGAATTTTCCAAAATTCCATGGTGATGGGAGAGTTCATCTTGATGAACATATTGTAGACTTCTGCATAGCCTGTGGCGTGATAGGCATGGAATATGAAGACATAGCAGTCAGACTATTTGTAGAAACATTATAAGGCATTATTGCAAAATGGTTCTATCATCTACAAGCTCGGAGTATAACTAAAAGGAACACTCTCAAGGCCAAGTTTGAAGCTAGATTCAAACCTACAAAAGATGCACATGCCTTGTTAGCCCAGCTTATGCAAATGAAAAAGGAGCTTCATGAGCCTATGTGAGACTTCATTTCTAAATTTGACAAGTTGAGGAACAAGATTCCTACCATTTCTTAGCCAACACATGAAAATCTTAAATGCTTCTTGATAAATTCTCAACTTTATGAAGTGATTTTCCTATTGAGGTGAGCTGGCCGCATAGACCTTACTGCAGCTCAGGATTTAGCTACTAATATTGAAGATGATCTTATCCTGGCAAGAAAGATAAGAAGAGATCTTAATAGAAATAAATCTTCTTTATCTTCTAAATTTTTTTTTACAGGCACCACTAATCTTATGGTGCAAAAGCTAACAAATTAATTGCTAGCTCTAAAAAATCAAATGGCACAAGGAATGTCTACTCCTCTTTCTTATCATGATATACCAAGGAGGACATTCCCTAACTAGTCATATCAAGACAACACTGCCAGGAATCAAGGGCAGCCAAATCATCTTCCTCCCCCACAAGGGAAGATTACCATTGAAGCAGCTCCAATGAACTCAGTAGTTAGTTATCTTGAAACTAAATTTGATTTCTCTTTCTAACCTAAGTTGAACTAAGAAGATGATGTTAATCTCTTCATAGAAGGAGAATAAGAATTAGCTGGTGACTCTAACATTGATTTCCTAAATTACCAGGATAAAGCTCTAAGTAAGGGAGAAGTGTTTGAGGGATCATACATTATTCTTACCAAGTCTCAGAACCAGTCAACTCAACAAGCTAATAGAGAAAAAATAGGAGAAGAATCTTGACTAGCAATTTCAATTGCTAAACGGGGGACTTCTCTGTCTTTACAATCAAAGGCCCTGGTGATCACTAAAAAAGTAAGTACCTCAAATAATCCTATTCCTTCTTCTTTGAATTATCAGACCAGTACCACACCCATTAAAAACTATAATGATGGACTTCCTCTATTCCTAGTTCCTTTCAGTCATTTGATATAATTGACCATACTAGGAAGACCAATATCTAAATGGCTGAGTTTGAATATTTACAAGCCAATCCTAAGCAGTTGGATAGATTGGTCGAATGTGTAAAGAATAAAATTGTCCTTACAAGACAAGATGTTCCAAAGGTGACTCAGAAACCCCCAAAGAACATATCCAACCCAAATAATATTGTCATTACTCCTCCTATTGCCCTTAGGAAAATAGAACCTTTTTATGTTTCTCTTCTGATAAATGGTCATAAATTGAACAACTACATAATAGATTTTGGCACCTCTGATAATGTCATGCCTGCCAAGATAGTAGACTCTCTTAGCCTCATTATGACTAAAACTTTTGGGAGATGTTTCTCCATGGAAAACAAACATGTGCCTCTATTGGGTCAGATCAAAGATGCCTAATTTGCATTTGTGGCCTTCTTAAAAAAAGGATTAAAATGACAGTCTTGGTGGCCGATGTTCTGGCTTCCTATGGCATTCTGCTTGGATGAATTTTTTGCAAGGATGTTGGAGGAGAATTAAATATGGACCTATCTAAGGTGAGGATACCTATGAAGGGCATCATGCTAAGGCTACTTCTTGAGAAGGAATCAAGATATATTATCACTTAGATGTCAGATCCTGAAGCTCAAATTTTTTTTGAGTCTTCAAGAATGGGTAATTACTTCATGTCTATAGAGGATGTTTCTATTTTATCAGATGAAAGTCTTGTAGGTGACAATTCAAAAGGTTTAGATAGAAGACTAGAAGAATTGGTAAATAAAAGTGTAGGTGTAAAAGAATCCTCCCTCCCTAACAAAGAAAAATCTGAAAGGAGATCAGATTCTAATGATGTCTGGATTTTAGAGTTTGATAGTAGCAGTTCGTCTACCAGTTTTGGAGCTAAAATTGTTCTGATATCTCTTCAAAGAGATATTTTCCCCTATTCATACAAGTTGTAGCTCAACAACACCAACAACACCACCAAATATTAATCTTTGTTGCTCAGATTAAAAGTTGTTCAAGCTAAAGGCGTTAAGCATCTTCACACTCAAGGAGATGTTGAACTGGTGGTTTGTCAGGTGAGGAACCTATATCAAACCAAGAATTAAATATTGTGACATTATCACAATCAAGTATGGGAATGCCTTGAAAGTTTTGATGCTTTAAATATTTTTGTAGTGTCCAGAGAGCTTCATAATCATGCAGATTCATTAGCTATCTCTGCAACCCTCATGGTTCCTCACAAAGACTTTGAAGAGCACAATTACACTATCAAACTGGTCTTTTGACCAAGTGTACCTGATAATACTAACCATTGGTAGGTGTTTGATGCTGACAATCAAATTATGTGCTTCATTAGACTAGAATAGCAATGAACTATGGTAGTAGACCATATTGTTGTGCATTAAAGTTAGGGAAAGAAACTCTCTAGCAAGAGAGCAAGGATTCATTGTTTTCAGATTAGAGATCAAGTCTTGCTATAGGGCAAGAGGAGAGAACCAAAAAGAATGCACAAAAAATTTGATTCCTAGTGGAGAGGTCCATTTGCCAATCATTGATTCTAGGGAAAAAATGGTTTCTTATTGATATATCAAGATAGAACATCATTTTTACTACCTCACAGTGGGTAGCATCTGAAGCACTTTAATTCTTGAAGTATCAGATAAGTCTAATTGTACATATGTATAGTCTTTATTTCTTTTGTGTTGTTCATTTAATTTTTTCATGTCTTTCTCTTTTTGGGTGACATGAATCCATATCCCAATGGGATAGATGAAGGCACTTAGAGTCTGGATTCTACTCCCTTCCATCATTTTTAAAATCAATGGAAGTTTCCCAACTAGAGCTAGCTATTGTTCCCAAAATTTGTCATTTGTTTTTATGGACAACATATCAACCATTTTGGTCCTGCAGACCAAAATGTTCTCTTCCTTTTTCAAAAAATGTTCTGAGCAGTCAGGTTTTTTACTTAATCAAGCCTTTTCAGCTAAGGAAATCATAGGTTCAATAGGCAGGCTTTCGCAAGGAAAATTTCAAAACACTTAAGGCATTTCTTAAAAATTATAAGGATGGTTCAGCACTGAGGTTCAACTGAAAGGTTCATCAGCTGGTTTCAAAAAGTTGGAATGAATCATTGAACTATTAAATCATTGAACTCTGCTTCAAAGAGTTTAAAGGGTTCAACGAGTTCAAAAGGTTCAAAATATTTCAATAATATGGAATGAATCACTGAACTGATGAACCATTGAACCCCACTTCAAAAGTTCAAAGTGGTTCAAAGTTTTGAAAGAGTTCAATGCTTCAATAATTTCAATGAGTTATAAGTTTAATGTTCAAGTAGAAGATTCCAGAAGATGTTTCAAGCAAAAGATTCTAAAAAGATGGTTCAAACAATTGGTTTAATGATACATTGAACTCCTAAAGAAGACTAAACAAATGTGGCTCTTTATAAAACATTAAACTGTTGAACCACCAAACTGTTGAATCGATGAGCTTTGAACCATTAAACCATTTCACTCCAAAAGGTTCAAGGTTAAAATTAGTTTAAGTGACCAGCGACATCCCCATAGACATCAAAATTAGGGTAATGAAATAACTATTGATTTTCAAATATGCAAACCTGGGAACAACTCAGCGACTAGTTGAAGAAGGAGCCAGTAAAAAGTGAGAAGATATCCTAAGAGCTCAGATCACTAGGAAGAGACAAAATATAGAAAGAAAAAATGGGAAAATTACATAGAATCTAGAAATATCTATAGAAGAGTTATTCCAATAGGTGGAACAGTCCACTAGGTAGACATCAGAGAGTGCAAGCATTCAAAGGCACGTCTTATTTTTTTTCATTGAGTAAAGGCGAATGGATAGCCGTGTAAGTATTTTAAAGAAGAATAGGTGGCCCATACTTTGGAGGAGATATTTGATATAATTTAAAATTCTAAAGATAAGGTTGATGACCTATACCAACATGTCCCCTTCACAGAATTTTTAATGCATTGAATACAGCATGGGCCATTTCACGAAAACAAGCACCAAAATCTTTTTTTGGTTGCTATATATTGTAATATCTCAGTTTGTATGAAGGATATCTTTTTGTTATCAAAAGCAAAACTTTGCCCAAATTGAAAGGCATTCCTGAGACTTTGATCTGACACTGTTAATCATATTTTATCAATTGAATGAGAAAGTAAGTGATCTTTTAGACTTTGTGTTGAAATAGCCTGTGTTATCTAGGAAATTATTCTTATGTCTTTTTCCTAAATATAGTCTTTTCCATTTGATCAAATAAGTAGAACTAGTGGAAATAACCTGGAAGGTGTCCTGAAGCTGACTATGGGAGACTTTGTGCTACCATAATTATCTTTAGTTTGTTGTGTGTTTTGTATTTTACTGTAAAGGATATTGGAGAGACTTTGAGCTATGTTTATCCTTTGTAATCTTTTACTTTATTTTATTTGAAGTGGAGACTTTGTGCTACACTTCATTCTACTATGTTACTTTATCTTAAATTAGTAAGAGAAGCAATGAAAGACTTTTTGTGCTTTCATGGGTTTCTTATGGTTACAGTTACTATCTGGGAAGTCTTCCTCTAATTTTTTTGAACATCATTTTTGAAAGAAGAGAAATGCCTTCAGCAATTTCATAGAATTCTCCTTTACTTTGTGAGCATCATCTCTAAAAAAAGAGAAATAGATGGTGTGATTTCACCCATGAGTCTATTTTTAGTTTATATTAGTATTTAGTAGTTTATAGGGAACCTCCCCTTGATGATAGGAGAGATTTATCTCATTATCCTATGGTAGATATACCCATTTTGTCATATAAATCTCCTTGTGCTGAGGTTGATATACCCATTTTGTCGTCAGTTAGTTGATGACAAAATATTCACCCAACACATTTATTTTATGTAATTTTTTTTGTGAACCTACAAGTGTTTTTTCTGTTTATTATTTATTTTCAATTCAATAATTTATTTTCCTTTATTTTTAATTCAACAATTTATTTGAATGTAAGTGTGATTTACTTTCCTTCAAGTGTGATTTAATTTCTCCAAGTATGATTTAATTTTATATAAAGTGTGGTGTGATTTACTTTCCTAGAAGTGTTATTTACTATTCTATAAGTGTACTTTTAAATTCCTACAAGTGTGGGGTGTGGTAGAAGAGATCAGTTCTTAGAGATCTCTTTCTCCTATGACATATAGTCTTAGACACCAGCCCTAGATTGACATTATTAAATGATGAATTGATGACTCATCATTTTGGCATCATTATTGGGGACATAGTATTATTAAAATATTCAAAAACATTTAAGACAATTATCTAGTGGTAGTAGATAAACAAGTTCGTAGTGAGACAAAATGTCTCTTTACAAATTTTGTGATAGGAGACACTTAGTTAATGGTTTATTTAAAATTTATTTACCTATAAAATAGATTAGAATTTATTTTCTTGCAATATAGATTAGAGTTTATTTTATTATAATAATCTTTAGAAATTTTAATTTCATGCAAGAAAAGCCTCACACCATACTAACACTGATGTGTAGAGAATAACAACTACCAACACCATATGAAAGGATTTAAATGTTGATGCAGGTTGGAGAAATAAAATGATGATCTGAAATACTGTAAAAGATGGAAAAAACTAAGCTAAATTTATGCAATTATTCAAAAAGAAGAGTCTAAAATTTATGCCTTTATGCCTAACATGTCTATTCAAGCATTAATCTACCTATTTGAGGAAAAGAATTGAGATCGACTATATGGAGGATAAAATACAATTGCACTTTTTTTGAAACCATCGACAAAGGATCACATAATTTTTAGATCGGTTGACTTTGAAAATATTACATGTGATTTTATTTTTATAATAGAATAAGGGAAAATACTAAATTAAGTCAATCTCAATCTATTCTAAGAAGGATATGATAGATTATGCATGTATGACGTTAGTTGTATAAATTTAGATTGCATGCATAAATCTAGGTGGAAAGATAGTATGAATGAAGTTACATAAATTGAGATTGCATACATAACTTTAGGTGAAAACATAGCATGTATGAAGTTAGATGCATAAATTTAGATTGCATATATAAATCTAGCTAAAAAATAGCATGCATGAAGTTAGTTGCATAAATGTATATTGCATATATAAATCTAGGTGGAAAGATAACATGCATGAAGTTAATTACATAAATTTAGATTACATGCATAAATCTAGGTGGAAAGATAGCATGTATGAATTTAGTTGCATAAATTTAGATTGCATGAAAATAAATGTCCATTCATGTAGCATTGCATGCAAATAAATTACCATGCATGTGGGTCAACACACAAATCAAGCATTGCATGCAAATAAATCGCCATGCATGAAGCTAGAACGGATTCCATAAGGATCAATGGAATTGACTAAAATAATAAAAGTGAATTATTGATATTTTATACTACTAATTCTTTGGCCAAATTTTAAGAATGTAAAATGAAGATAAACACAAAGAATTTGTGGATGTAAGGAGAAGCTTAAATGTTTTATTTTAAGCCTAGGAAAACAATGGTCAATGAATAAGAACGTACTACAAATATTAGACAGGTTAATATTGATTTGAATGGAAATGTTAATATAAATAATAAGGATAATGCTAAGGTATTGGCATTAACATTATAATAGAGACCTTTATTTAGTCCTTGATTTTTGAGACTAACAAAAACCTTGGTCTAATAAAATAGCAGCAACAAGGATATCTTATAGTATAATTTTATATATGAAAAATATTCAGGTATGTTTTCCTATACTCTATTTTATTTTTAGTTTAGTATTTTCATATCAATTCTCTATCAGCTACTATCAATACAAATCATAGGTATTTGTATATTTATTCCATCCATGCATTATTATTTTTAAGGTATGTTAGATTTTTATAGAATTAATAGCTAGTTTTAGCTAAATATTTTTAAAGATCTATCATTATCCCTTTGCATATCATGGTTAGACTTTCCTACTCAGCTTGTAAATAAAAATATTTGATGATATTTATCTTCATTCCATTCCATCCATTAGGCAAACACATATTCACAAATCATAATAATAGAACTTATTTGAGGGAATTTTTGTTTCTATAATAAAAATCCATTAAATTTTCTAAACCACCAATCGTTCTTACATAAGCTGAACTTCATTCTTTCATGTATATTTATATGATTCATTTTAATAGTTTATTGTTGGAATTTATATTTCTTTGACATTGTTGATATTATATTTAGTTGGAAAGTTCTTGTTTATTTTTGGTTTTTTATAGGATACTTTCATTACAAGGAGTCATTCTGAAGATAAAAAAATTATATTCATGACTTTAGTAAATAGTTAGAACATTATCTTGAATTCCCTTTGACAATAACATGCAAAAAAATTAGAAAATGTCTATCATCAGTTATTGGTCATCACTCCATAGACCAATGCTAGAAAATGTCAACATACAAAAAAATTGCATGCTACATTTGCAAGTAGTATGAAGATGCATAAAGTCAATGGCTAACATTTTCCATGTCATCTATTTAATAATAATAATAATAATAATAATAATAATAATAATAATAATAATAATAATAATAATACCCTCAATTATTGTTGGCAGTTTTGGTTTGAAAACCAACTTGCTGGTGGGCCAAGTACTAAAAAAATGATCGTTGATTAGAAAACTAGTTCTACTAGCTAGTCAAGGGTAAAAGTAAAAATTAAATAAAAAATAAAATAAAATAAAATTTGGGAAAAGTTGAAAACTAGAAATGGTTGTTTTGCCCACTAGCAATAAATACTTGGTTGCTGACTTTTTGTGCTCTCATTTTCAACATTGATTGGGTTTCCATTCCTCAAACATATTTTCCAATATGCTCCATGGAGTTGACTTCAACAAAGACAAGGTGAACTGAAGTTGTGCCAAGGTATCTAGATTGTTTTATTTTACTTTTAAATTTATTTGTAAGTTTTATTATTAAATAAGGGTCCATTCCTTTCAAGAAGAAGAGAAAAGAATCAAATATCCCCACACTTTATGCATATTTACACTATCATGCATGAAGACATGTATGGGATTAAGTGTGGGAGAGAAGGAGAAAGAAAATAGTCTAAAAAATAAATAAAAAATAGGGCTTAGTAAAATCAAGTTAATGACATTGATAATGGTATATAGTTTTCAAAATTCTTCAAACATTTCAAGCATCAATATTTAGTTTATGCTATGAATTATTTTTTAGTCAAAATCAAGTTATGTAGGCATAAAAAAATATTCTCAACACAAGAACATGCTCTCACCTCATTAAAAAAAGAGAGGGCAACATGAGAATTCCATGCAAGAACTTGTGTCAAAGACAAATCAAGGATAGAAGGAAAATTTCCACACAAGAACCTATCCTTGAAAAATGTATTTTATTGACCACTTTCATTGGAAACTTTTGCCTATGAATTCTTTTACTTATGTAATGTAAAATCTAGAAAGTCTATTAGAAAATAAGAACATCTAACTCATGAATTTGTATCCTAAATAATTTTCTAATAAAATAATGGCCTGCATGAGGAGATGCATGAGGTTAGGTGTGGGAGAGATGATGAGACCATAAAGTAACTCATTATATCCATGAAATAACATATTTTTTTCTTTCATAAAAATTGGATCTAAGTGTAATTTCTGAACTTATGATTTATTTAGAATGAAATAAAGAACTATATCTTGTTTATTTCTTTATAAATCATTATCTTCTTGTTTGTTGATTCTTGTTACTAAATCTTTGAAAAAAAGTTGTTAATGTGTGTATATGCAGCTAATAATAAGTTATATTAGACTTGAGCATGAAGATCCAACCAAATATTAGATTTGAATTAAGTTATAGGCACTCTAGGCATAGCTATGGACTCACTCAATTCATATCTATAGGCTCGGTTAGTAACTCTACATCCATGCAGTTCATTGATTGAAGACCAGTTCAAAGCATCAAACATCAAGGGAGACATTATAGTAATTAATAATTCAAATAATACAAATTAAATAAAATCTATGGACTCTACAGGTCTAAAATATATAGACTCTATAGGTTTCAAAATCTATGGACTCTGCAAGTATGAAATCTATGGACTCTATAGGTCTGAAATCTATAGACTCTACAAGTTTTAAAATATACAGACTCTGTAGGTTCAAAATCTATGAACTCTATAGGTCTAAAATCTATGGACTTTATAATTTTCAAAATATATGGACCTTATAGGTCTAAAATCTATGGACTTTATAGGTTTTAAAACTACAAACTCTGCAAGTCTAAAATCTATAGACTCTGCAGGTTTTGACTCTATAGGCATATCTATGGATTGTGCAAGTCTATCTACAGACTAGTTCACGATTGCATCTAAATTTAGATTTGTATAATTTTATTTTTCAAATAATTCTATTCATATTTCATGAAGATTGATCTTATGTTATAAATAGATAATAACATCTCTCTCCATATTTTGTGGAAGATTGAGATAAGTTAGAATATCCAAGTTGTTATGTTTCTCTCCATATTTGGTGGATAGCATCTAGGATTGTAATTTTTGAATAAGGACTTATTTAGAATAATGAGATTATAAATGAAACCTTCCAAACCATTGTAATCAATCTTGGTTATCAATAATATATTCTAAAGTTTGTGATCAAAAATACAGTGTTCTGATTAAAATCCTCTTCTAAGAAATGAGTTGGCTACTCATTCCAAGGAAGATGGATAAATGTATTTTTATTTATTTATTTATTATGTAATTATGATTTTTAATTATTACTATTATTTATTTTTTATGTAAACAATTTTTTTGTAAAGTGTGTTGTGAACTTGCAGGTGTTTTCTGTGTTTATTATTTATTTTCAATTCAACAATTTACTTTCCTTTGTTTTCAATTCAACAATATACTTTCATTAAAGTGTTATTTACTTTCTTTCAATTATGATTTAATTTATGCAAGTGTGATTACATTTATACAAAGTGTGGAGCGATTTACTTTTCTACAAGTGTGATTTATTTTTTTGCAAGTGTGCTTTTCAATTCCTGCAAGTGTGGAGTGTTGTAAAAGAGACTAGTTACTAGACATCTCTTTCTCTTATTGCATACAACCTTGGACACCATCCCTAGATGGATATTTTTAAATGATGAATTAGTGACTCATATATATATAGTCAAGGATCTCTAAATAGATCTATAGGGTAGTAGTCCCTCCCCCATCTAACATATAGATCTGATCTAATCTAGTTGGTAATCCCATATATATAGACAGGGGGTGGGGATATAGACAACCCATAGGCCTTGAGGTAATCCCATGTTGTCTAAATATGGAGAGGATTGAACACCCTATCCTAAGATGTAATATTTGGATATAACACTACCCACAAGGGGAACATAAATAGATTCAACATTGATACATTCACTCATTGGGGGCATCTTATACACAACTTCTACTTTACCACTTTATATTATTCTATAATACTCATATTTTTTTCCAACTAATACTACTATAAACTTAGTTTATGTACATCAGTTCTATTATACAAACTTGTACCAC
Organism: Torreya grandis; assembly: GCA_037957365.1. Taxonomy (NCBI): domain Eukaryota; kingdom Viridiplantae; phylum Streptophyta; class Pinopsida; order Cupressales; family Taxaceae; genus Torreya; species Torreya grandis. Next base: position 1,028,223 of record JARHVA010005756.1, read on the forward strand.
ATGTTCATTCATAATTTAAAATCTAGATTTCCTAGTTTAGACTTTATTATGTCTCTTTACTTCTACATCTATTTGAAGTAATTTGAATATGCCATTTTTCTATGGCTATACACCACCTATTTTCATTGTATGTATGCTTTGGACATTTTCCCATGTCTTTGTGTGTTTTTTCTTGATTGTGTATGTAGACATTTTAACATGTCCATATATGTGTTTCTAATCCAACCTAGATTATATTTGCGTATGTAGGTATTTGACCATGTCCTTGTATGTCTTATTTTCTTAAATTTATTGACATGTTCCCATGTAACTTATATTATGTCCCCTTGGCCTACATTTTGTGATTCATGTGTTTGTATGTAACTTTCATATATGCATCATGGCTATGACACTTATCTCTTATTTTTTACTTACACATCCAATTTTTTATTCCATCAATACCCTCATGCATCTCCCCTTCCTCCTTGGATGCTTTTATGGACATCATTTTTCATCTAACTAGGTAGTTTACATAGATTATTCTTAGATTATGTAGTTCATACACATGCTTACATTATGATATCTATCTTGATAATATTTTGAATGATAGATATAGCATAAATCATAAATTACCAACTTATGATCATATTATCTCACATTATCATGCCATTTATAAAATTATATTGATTTATTATTCATATATCATATATGCTCAGTACAACACACATCATATAGAGATTTTATTTTGAAGATAACTATTTCATAGGTAAAATAACTCCCCTTAAAAATGGGCATTCACAGAGGTTTATAAAATTGAGAATGGCATCCAAGTGCATCAAAACTATAGTTCTAAACATGGACACATATAATTATAGAACTTAGAATTAGGGAAACATAGTGGAAAATAAATAGATAGAGATCAGTGTAAGTTTGGCATAAAAATAACACATAAGATACTAGATCTAAGATTAGGACACTATTGTAGTGTATTATTCTCCAAGAAACCCTACTATTGTCTAACAACACTAAAAATAGGAAATATATATTTGATAAAAGAATATTGTAATTAAATATTTTCATAGTTTCAATCATAAGTTATCAGATTTGATTAGTTTATGCTTAATTTTACACCAAATCATACTAGGTTTTCTCATATTGGGGTAATCATGCATGTCACAGTCACTCCCATATTAGTCCCAAATACTCAGACACATATTTATATAACGTAATCTAGAATATCTAAACATAGATATCAAAATTAGGGGCATGTGCACGCACATTATTTTTACATGATAAGTTTCACACCAGATCATCTTAGATAGGATTTCAAACTCCATGTCATTCTCTATGTTATATACTTTAGACACCATTTAAATTAGGTTCTACACCAGATTGATGCCTTATTCCATTTTTAGTGTTTTCCCTTTCTGCATATTCTTTGAGCTACATTACTAAGTTTTTGAGATTCCCCTTGGTCATTTTTCATTTCTAAGTTTCTAAATGGCCCAAGGGCCATCCTAAATAGTTTTAATTATATTAAATAGTTTTAGTTCCAAATGCATATACTACACATAGGTAGGAAATGATGGAGTCAAAATTGAAGTGATATTTTTAACCACCCACACATGGGGATTGAGCAAGCTATCAACTCAGTCTAAGTTATTCACTGATTCATCACCATCTATACGTGAACACACATGATGTCACCAAGTTTTTGCATTGGTTTGCATACCCAATGAGATGTATTCATTCATTTCCTATCTCTCTTATATATTTACATAGTTTTGTGTTTTATTTTAATAATCCTTAAGGACTATTTTTCACATGTTCCATTTATAAGATATGCAATCGAGCACATTTCACACACTCAGATCAAGATTCATGAGATTTTCCTCATAGGTAAGTCTAGGTATGCTTATTTTCCCTTCATCCTAGTCATTTCACTTTATTGCATTTAGATAATAAAGGGGGAAATGTAGTCATATAAAATGCTACTTTAGTGCACTAGGTGCCACTTGAGACCATCCATCCCTAACATGGCCCTAGACCTATCTTGGCACTTCTTTCAAATGTTATCTACCTTTTGTATGGGCATTACACATTTGTAGACATCCCTAGATTAGTCTTATACCTTCTGCAAGGGATCCAAGCCCCTAATTCTTGAAGTTATGCCACCTAAACACTAGCATGAATCTTTGGACACTAGTAACCCATGCTAGTGACCAAGGGACCATGCTAATGTCATTTGGAAAATTTAAACCCCAAAGGATATATTTTCATTTCCTAAGACACCTAGGATCAGTTTAAACCTATTTCACTATTTGCACAAACACAAATTCATATTAGTACATGAATTTTAGATCTTTGTCCACTAGATAGAAGCAGATGTAAATTACATAAACAAACTTAGAACAAGTTATGCACAATCAAGATTATTGATCCCTATTCTACCCTACTTCTGCATACAGTCATTTAAAACCATCTCAAGCTTAGAATACTTATATTTCTAGTCTCAAGCCTCATTTAAATAATTGAATTCATCACTCATACTAGCATTCACTTGCACTTGCACCAAGCACATAGGTAGGAGAATTACATCGAGCTTGATCCCTCCTTGGAGTATTGTTATGTAGGAAACTCTCAACATAGTGGGGTGTTGAGGATGTCTATCCTACCCAACTAACATCACACTTATAATAATTTTAACACTTAAATACCTTAACAACATATAAGTCTAAGTTTTTCTCCTAAATCAGAAAAAAAATAGTGCACAAAGAATGAATTAGAGTTCATCCATATAAGTATAGGAATATCAAACTCAATTGGAGGTACACAAAGAAGATCATATAGTTTTGGCACAAAGGACACTAGTAGTGAAAGTGGGACACTAGTGTGGTGCACTATTGTAAAAGGTATAATGATATTTGGTAGGAGGGTTTATGAGACTAGAACCCTTTTACAACACTCAGATCAACTATCAGTCCAATTTTTAGCCTCCAGATCATCTATCTTAGTTAGTTTATAGCTAGATACTTATTTGTGTCATCCATTTTTATTTTTATAAATATCATATTAGATCAATTCTTGCACAAATTAATGGCTTTATGTATTTCATATTTTATACCCTAATTTACTATACTTAGACCTTTTAAAAACCTAGGGTGTAAATTCCATAATCCCTTAAAATTTAAACCATTATGTCTTTTATGATTGCATATTGTTCTTTGTTCGAGTATATTGTTCTTTCATAATAGTCATTTTTATCATAAATAAATGGGTATTTTCCTATTTTAAATGGCTTATATCATATTTATTTTCACCTAATTCTTGGAAATTTTGTGAATTATATTTCAAATCATAGTCTTCAAGTGTGAATTCATTGTCTCGATCATTCAAATTTGTTTTATTGTTGAAATTAGCATTGTCAACAAATTCATTGATGTTTCCCCAAGTAGATTTCATGCAATAAGTATAGTTAGCTTCATGTTTTTGGATGTCTTTTTCATGGAAAGCATATGCATAATTCTATATTTCAAAACCATGCTTTATATTATCTTTATTTTCTATGAAAGGAATATACAATAATAATTTTTTTTCTATAATCATTTTCAATTTCAAGATGTTTATTGTAATTTATGTATCTTATAAAATGGGGCTTATCTTCGGCATGGATTTTATTGTAGTTTTTCCTATATTCAAAGATAAATTCAATAAGATAAACTTGGTCCAATGCTTCTCGCCATTAGACATAGTAATTTATTATATATTTTCATATAACATGTTTTAATTCATCAAATTTGTGGGACAAAATTTTCGAGGGATTTATAATGACTGTGCACTCATTTAATGGAATTGATTTTGTGAATACACATTTTTTAGAGTAACTATTCAATGATAATGATAAAATTATGTGAATAGCCTATTTACTAGGCATTTTTTGTTTATTAGGAAATGTGTTTCCAAGGTTATATCATTTTAATTACATCTATATTTATAAGTTGGTGTGGTTTATAGATTAATTCAAACAACGTTTTCATTTATGTATTGATTTTTATCATGTAGGATGTATAGAAAGATGTTGGTGTATAAGCATTGAGCACAAATTATGCTTTTGTATTTGGTTTCCAAAAGTTTGGCATATTTTTACAAGAACTATTTTTCCATTCATGTAATGGATTTAATTTTAATAAGATTGTTGGTTTCTTAAGTGTTCTTTGTATTGCTTGTATGTATTTATTTTCATATATTTTTAATTACACTAAAAACATGTAAAATGTTGTTGTATTTTAATAGAATATGTTTTAAAAGTGGGTATTGATATGCATTGAAATTTTGATGTAAAATTTATCTTCCTTTATACAAGGTTTAAAGATAACTATTTTTGACATTGGTGGAATAGGAAAATTATATTTTCAATGTGTTTCATAGTTTTTCTTACATAATATAATATGGTGGTGTTAATTTAATTTGGATATGTTTAAATCAAGAATAATTTCATCATGATTTTTGTAGTTATCAACAAAGATTGTAATGTCTAAATTTTTGTCCTTTCCATAAAAAATTACAAATTATATCCATAACATAAATTATGTGTGATGACTTCCTTGTTTTTGGAATTCTATGACCAAGAAATGGTCTTGTACTTCATCTTAGTATAAAATTATCACCATTGCCTTTATTCAATGTATAATATCATGTACATGTAATAACATCTTTTGAAATTAAGTAAGCATGATCATATGTAACAACCCTTCTAGGTTAAACTATAATTAGGTCAAACTATTTTTTTCTTCATTAAATCATTAAAAAATTACAAGAATAAATGATATTTAACTGAATACATCAATAAATAAATGCTTATTTAACCATCATGTTGAATATATGATTCATTTAGTTAATGATCACTATAATGAATACATATTTTCTTCTATAAGTAAATCGTAGAATATTACCAAAATACATAAATTACAAATTAGCCACTACTAGAGTATATATCATAACTAAATAAGAATGAATGGACAACTATTGTAACTATAAAATTTCCATCAAATAGTAAAAGTATACAATATTAGATATCTAAATATTAGATTAAAAAATGTATAATGTTCCATAGAATATACGAGTCTAAATAATCTTGGTATTATCCAAAACTATTTATGAGTAAAGCCTCTATTAGTTGACTATTAGAGGGGAGGTAGGATATCATCTGAGTACTTTTCCATACCAACTATGGACCATAGTTGCCCCACATAATCTCCCAACTAGGAAAAGGTCTTCCCTTCATAAATGAAAAAATAATGATGGTGCAAGAATCAAGAATATCAACTAGAACTCATGTGATGCAAGATAAATATTACATGAAACATATCATAAATAAATGCATTCTAACATGATATTGTGCAAAAAATGAAAACTAAATAAAAAAGATGAATTTACAATGTTTTAACCTTAAACATTGATTTGGCTAAATTCTTAATATAGTTTCCATATCTTTTAGATCAGTCAAATTCACACACAAAACTCAATTACGTTACCCTAAATCTACCTATTAATGATGATAAATATGTGAAGTCTATCTCATCTACTTATTTAGAATCATTAATATCATATTAATTCAATCATAATTAATGGTAAATGCACATATTAGTACAAGGAATTCATATAATCCCATATATTCCATCATATGCATCTAAATAGTAAAAATCAGCTAATTAATCATAATCATAGCCTTAGTTTATTCTTAACATAAGAACAACTAAAATAGTCTAAATTTTTTTATCATGATATTAATTGACAGTTGTATGTTTCCTCTATAACTCATTAATGACTAATTTCCTTTTAAGTTAAATAAACATCTAATATATGTACCATGTAAATACATCAATACACACATAAATATAATTACGCAGTGTAGCATAATTATAAATATATCTCTAGATATTTCTCAATTACATAAACATATGTATTTAGTCATATTAACACATTTAATATTTACTTTTATAAACATAAAGTTGATAAAAAGTTAAACTATTTTAAAATGATTGTTCTTCTATAATCAATGTTCTATGTGTTTTATCTTAAAAGCTTTAAGTAGTTCAACATATTTAAGCACATGCATTTAAATTTGCATTTCCATATATATATATATATATATATATTAAGCTCTCAAGGTAAAATATTCCAACTAGAGTGTTAACTTCATCAAATCAAACATATAACATTCTTTACAAGCCATTGTTATAAATTAGACATCTAAATATTCCCAAAGGAGAAATCCATTCCTAGGTTCAAATTTTTCATAACCAGTGAATTTAATCCATGCATAAGGGTCTGTGTTAAATTATAAAATACTCAGTCTATTTTCTGTAACACATTTTTCTAATGGAAAATATATAACTATATTTGAATGTTTCAAACATTTAACATGTTAACAAATATCTATAGCTAATTGTACTAGGATTCAAATTAAAATAGAACCTAATCCAACAATTTACCTAGCATGAGTAAAGGTTTAAAAGTAATAAATATTTCATTTCCATTATTTATACTTTTCTTCTATGTCAACTCACACAAGAAAACAAAAGAAAAGCCTAGCTTTTATTTATTATCATGGTTACTCAAATGCACTAATGCATATACAAGGCTTGGTTTTATATGTATTTTTCCCTATGGTTGGGATGTAGCTATCCCCATGTTTAATTACATATATTCCTATTTTAATTATTTTTGTATTTAATTCAATAATTTATTCAAAGACTAAAAAATACTCATAAAATAAGTATAAGAATATCAAAAGATACCCAATGTCATATTTTTTCTTTCAAACCCATAAATAGTGTAACCATTATACTTCTTCATGTATAGAGATTTATCTAAGAAAAATAGACTTGACCTCATTCATATATCACAAAAAAATGTGAAGTATATCTAAATGGTTCTAAATAAAACTTGACCATTGACAAAACCTACAACTTTACATAAATAGGTTTTAAATTTTCTTTGTAACTAATCCCAAAATAATACCATGGTTTTATTTATCTACCAATAGATACATAAATACACAACCATTTTAACAAGGGTTAGGATTTATATGTATTCAACCCTATGGATGGGCCGAACCCATACCTAGGGTCAATTACATATAATCCCCTATATTTTTTTTAAAAATATTTTCAAAAATACATGACCCAATTCAATAAATTCAGAGGCACATACTAGAAAAAATTTCTAAATAATTTCAAAATGATAAAAACATGAATTTTAAATCAATAAACCGTACCTAAGAAGTGCAATATAAGTTTGTCCAAAATCTAAAATTCTTTCTTCCCACTATCTCCTCATCTACCGTATGCTCCTTAAAACATTCTCCCATCCATATCTCTGCTTCAACTCAAGTTATGCATGCCAAATAAATAAATAACCCCCAAAAAATTGGGTTTCCTATAAATAAATATCTAGTTTTGTAATAATTTTATGTATGTTTGGCATGGGAGATGGCCATAACCTCACTACCAATCAAGTTTTTTAACAAAAAAATGTAATGATATTGAAAATATGTAGTTGTCCAAAAACTCTCCCCTTGATTCCAAATATCATTGCTACAAAAATGCCAGGTATCTAATTTTGTTTGATGCTCTAGATTCCATAAAATATTCTTTGTTTCATAATCATCTCAACATTTTATAAAAATATTAGCATTTGACTTATAATAAAATCGTAAAGTCTTCTATTTAAAAATATAACCCTTATTAAATCAAACATGGGTCTCTAAGTTAGCCCATAATCTCCTTCATTTATCTGTGTTTTAATTAATACATAAAATATTTGAATAACTAATGCTTAAAATATGGCACCCATTTGACCTCTATGGTGTTCAATCCTTTTATTATAGGAGAGTGTTTCAAATAAAATCAATACAAAAAAATAATGAAGTCATACAAGACCAATCCCAATAAAGTACCAGTCCACAAAACATTTCATTTTTTGACTTTGCACACTAGCGAGACCATAAGAGAATATTAGTGAAAAAGTAATGAAAATTAATTTTTTAAATAGTCTATGATAAATTGTTGTAACTAAATAAATTGAATAATCAGGATCATAATGTACCCTAATAAAATATACATATCTAACAAACAAGTTAATGATCATGATGATAAGTAATATATAATTATCCACAAATCAACATATTACAAATATAGCTTGATAATAAAATAATTTAACCAATCATTAACCACAAAATCTAGAAATTTATATATTAATGAGTACACAGGAGAATTATGATGTAATATTCTTCCCCCTAAAATTAGTCATCTCCTTGATGACACTTATTTCATCAAAAGTTCTAAAATAAAATAGCATTTAGTAGGAAATAAACATATTATCCAAAAAAATATTAATAACAAAATGTGGAAACAACTTATAAAACAATCCATAGTATTTCCTTGTTGCACTATCCTCATAGTATCTATCCCATTAGACCTTGCATTATGAAACTTCTCTGTTACATAAACTAAGTTTATAAGTGTCAATTATTTTGACTAGTTAATCTGTGACCACCCCAGGATCTATAACCTATAAATCATTTCAATTCAATACATGAGAAGGATCAACGACATATTTTAAAGATAGCACACATGAAAAAAATTATTCATGAGATCCAAAGTTTGGTGGAAAATTAAGCTTATACTCCATAGAATTGATAGATTCTAAGACCTCAAAGGGTCCCACATATCTACAAGATAACTTGGCTAATTTTCTAAATTTAAATGAGATTTTCTATGATTTAACCTGAAAAAATACTTTGTCTCCCTCTGAAAACTACCTTGTTCTTTTTAGATCAGCATAGCTCTTATGTCTATCATTATCTTCAGCCAACCTTTTCCTTATCAACTTAACTTGATCTTCCATTTATAGAAGCATATTTAGACCAAAGACTACCATGTATTCTTTCATGTCCCAGCTATTTAGTGATGTACACCTTTTTCCATACAATGACTCAAATAGAGCCATTTTCAAAGTTGATTGGTATGATCTGTTGTAGGTAAAATCAATTAATAGAATATATTCTTCTCATTTATATTACTGGTCTATGCAATACATTCTTATAATATTTTATAAAACATGATTCACCCTCTCTACTTGAGCATCTATTTCTAGATGGTACATTGTACTAAAGTTCAACTGTGTACCCAAATTTGACTTAAGCATCAACCAAAATCTAGAAATCATTTTTGGGTTCCCATTCAAAATGATCTTTTTCGAAAAACCAAGAAATCTAAAAACTTATTTCATGAATCTCTTCACAAGTATAGGTGCATAATCTAATATATTACAAGGAATAATGAAATCTACCTTGGTGATTTTATCAAAAACCATCAAAATCATTTCATGTTGGTTTTGATACATAAATAAACCTTGGACAAAGTCCATGCTAATGTGTTACCACATCCATTCTAATATGCTATGCAAATATAACAACCCAATAGGATGCACATGCTTAGCCTTAACTTGATAACATTCTAAACACTAAAAAATAATATATGATGCATCTTTATTAATTCCCTTGCAGAACTATAATGGCTTTATATCTTCCAAGAGTTTAGTCACACTTAGGTGACCCGAATAAGGAGCATTGTGTAGTTCTTTGAGTACTACACTCCTCAAATTCTCTTTGTCTAGTATAAAAATCCTTCCTTTATACCTTATCAAACTATCATGCTCAAACTTGAATCTAGCATACTTAAGATCTTGAGCATTTTGAGATAATGCCACAATTACCTATTCATAAAATTAATTTCCTAGAAATAATTTAGCTACCTTTTCATGAAAGGTACTCTTGCTAGTATCCAAGGTTGTTATATACCTTCTATGACTAAGGGAAATTATAACCTTATTTTATTTCCCTTTTATTTAGTTAATATCAAAATCATAATCTTAAAAAAAACTCGAACCATCACCTTTGACATGCATTCATGTTAGGTTGGGTGAAGATATACTTCATCCCCAATTTATTAGTCTTGAGCTCAAATGATTCTCCAAAAAAATAATGCCTCTAAAATTGTAAGGAATGAACTATTTCAGCTAATTCTAGATCATGTGGGGCATTATTTTCCTCATATTACTTCAACTTTATGGACTCATAAGTTAAAATGGGACCTTCTTGCATAAAAACTCTTCCAAGATCATCTCCTAAATCATTGGTTATTATTGAGTATTGGCCATTTAGATCAAGAAATCTCAACACTAGTGATAAATAAAGCCTTCTTTTTATCTCTTGAAAATCTTTCTCACACTTTTTTGACCACACAAACATATGATTTGTCTATTGAAGACAAGTAATAGGAATTTCTATCCTGGAAACATTTGGCCCAAATTTCCTATAGTATCTAGCCCAAACCATACAACTCTTAACTTCATGAAGTTTTTTGGCTGCTAGCCATTCCATAAAGGCTTTTATCTTTGAAGGATCCTCAGAAACTCCTTCATTATATTTAATTTACCCAAGATATTTTATCTTTCTCTAAAATAAGGCACACTTGGACTTCCCAAAAAGTTTATATTTATTCAACCATTGCAAAAACAACTTCAAATGTTCTATGTTCCTCCTCAGATTATGAATAAATGAGGATATCATATAGAAAGACTAACATAAAATAATGTATATAGTCCCTAAACACATTGTTTATGAGATTCATGAATGCCAATGGTACATTCATTAGCCCAAAAGGAAGAACTGTGAACTCATAATTCCCATAACAAGTCTTGAAAGTTATTTTCACAATGTCTTCCTCACAAATTCTTAACTAATGATATCCTACTCAAAGATTAATCTTAGAGAAAAATGATGCTCCACAAATTTGATCAAAAATATCATCATTTCAAGCTATAGGATCCCTATTTTTGATCATTTCATTATTCAACATCCTGTAATCAATACATAGGTGAAGAGTTCTATCCTTTTTAATGAACACAACTAGTGTACCCAATGGTCACACTCTTGGTTGAATCAACCCTTTGGACAAAAACTCTTGTAGTTGTGCCTTTAACTCAACCAATTAAGTTTTTCCATGATTCTATAGGGGGATTTAGAATGTGGTTCAGACCCTAGAATAATATCAATTGAGAAATCAAACTCTCTTTTAAGTGGTAAATGTGACATTTTATATGGAAAAACATACTAACAATATTAAATAAAAGGAAAATCCTCAATGGAAGGTTATTTTCATTCCTCCATCTCATTTATCTTAACAATAAATACTTCACACCCTTTTATCTATTCTTTATTTAATTGAATTATAGCAATATGTATATGTTTTATCTCCCTTTTTGCTCCTAGGATTTAGGTTTATTTTCCCAAATCATCTAAACATTCTATATTTTTAAGAAAATAATCCACCTTAGCTTTATGTTGAGCTAACCATCTTACTTCTAAGATCATATCATATGAATCTGGTGGTGTTACAAATAAATCCACTACTGTAGTGAGTTTGGGTAGTTTGGTCTTAGCTTTGACCAAACATTTATCGACCTTGATTGTAGATTCATTCTCTTATTTAAATGACCTTGTATTTTACATAATTACAACATTTATATACAACTTATTAAGAATTTTAGGAGTAATAAAACATTCATTAGCTCATGTTTCAATCAGAATTAAAATTGGATTACCAAATAAATTACTTGACAACTCAATAGGAGAATCCTAAAACTCATCTTGGTAGTTGTCATCAACTACATGAATTCTCTACTAAATAGATCCTTACTATAGAGCCAAACCTTTATTTTTACCATTTAACTTACCTTTAGTACATTCTCTGGAATAATGATCCCCTCCACAAATGAAGTATCCACCTATAATAGCGTTGATTTTCATTTAAACCTCCCTTGAAACTATGTTCATATTTTCTATTCCCTAAATCATTACTAAACTTTGGAATTTAATTCTTGAATTATTTTTTATAGTTTCCACGCCTTTTCCAATTCTTCCTTTTGAAATTCATTTTAGTACCTCCAAACTTTTTATTATATTTCTCTCTAACCTGAGGAAGTGACTTCAATTTTTTATCCTAATTTACTACCTTTTTAAAGACTTGATTTGTAGTGGATGGCCCATGCACATCCTCCTCACATCCATTTTAGGGATTTAATCCCATAATGAATTCCATGAAGTGAAATATCTAATTGGCCTAATACTAAGGAACATGTTTTAGGATCTTGGTGAATTTTTCCCAATATTCATTCACTGAAAGGTCTCCTTACATCAAATTATGAAAATATATCATCTTCTAGTTAAAATATAGTTGGGGTAGCCATCATGATCTAAAAAAAGTAACAAATTACTCTCAAGTGGTGGTGGTGGAGTTGACATTCAAATCTAAATTATTGTTTTCCCACCAAGTTGATGCTTCACTTGCTAATTGGTAAGCTCCCTAAATATATTTTGTAACTTCAAAGTAATTCTATATTTTAAAATACTTATCCATCTCAGTTATCCATGTTTTTACTACATCTCCCAAAATAGTTCCATCAAACTTGGGTGGATTAACTTTATTCTTGTCTCGTTCAAGTTTTTTAGCTACACAAGCGCTCACATCTTGTATCACATCTTCTTGTCTAGGTTCTTGAGTAATTTCTTGCTCATCAAGATGATCTTCAGGTTCATCTTAATTGTTTTCCTCTACATGTCCATGAACTTCCTCTTCAATGGTATCTATTTCATCCCTATTCTCACTCATGGCTATGAGAATATGATCAATCTTTATAGTTTTGTTAACAACAAATTGATTTGGGTTAATTAGAGGGTTGATATTATTGACATTGGATGTACGCTCCCCAACTGGTATTTAACATGGCATTCTCTTTTATAATAATAGATGAATAGGATTACATTAATGGACTCATTGAGTCTAAGAGTTTGAGCCTCAACTCTGATACCTCAAGTAACAACCCCTCTGGGTTAAAATATAATTAGGTAAACTAATTTTTTTTCTCACTAACTCATTAACAAGTTCCAAGAACAAATTATCTTTAACTAAATACATCAATAAATAAACAATTATTTAACTATCAAGTTGAATGTATGATTAATTTATATAATGATCATTATAATGAATATTATATAGAGTAAATTCTACTCACCCTAGTTATTCTAATTAATCATGCTAATTCATCCCCTTTATCCTGTTCCTAGTCATTTATCTAATATCCCCCCAAAACATTTCTTAACTCACTAACATTATTATTACCCCACCAATCTATTAATTCTCCTAAATCCTCATTATCTTATCATAACACCACTTATCCATTATTTGGGAATTTTAAATTCCCATGACCCACCCACCAATCCTACTCCTAGGTTTTTCTACAAACCTAACCCCATAGATTATCTAGAATCCCCTACTTACATATCTAATCCATCCTTAATCATGATTAAATTTCTCAAAGAGATTATAGGTGTTTCTACCTCTAAAACCTTCTCTCCTCTAGAATAATTTGAGAAATTTGTAATTCCTTGGATAATCCTCCACCATAGATCTCAACAACCCAACTTTGAAATCTAGCCATTGATATTCCCTTCCTCTTCTATATAAATAAAGCCACTCCTCCAATAAAAACATCTAGAAAATCCATGAATCGATGCCAACCAAATAATCCATAAATCTATAATCACAAACATCAATTAAAATAATATAATGTTGTAAATCCAAATCTAGGGTAAACTTAATCCAAATCCTTTTGTCTTTTTATTATTCAATAGTGGTTTAAGTAATTAGCTTTAGGATTAGAGTGTTGTTTTCAATGTTAATCTATCTATTAGCATTTTATCCTAATGGCTCTAGATCTTAATTATTAGATTGACATTTTGGGTGTTTTTTATTTAATTGGATAATGAAATTACATATAGCTCAAAATTTCATCTATATTTTGGTGACCAAGGTGGGAGGGTTCCCCTCACAATTTAAACCTATTTGCATCCTAGATGTGTTTTGGTAGCTTATAGGTTTGAGTAGTTGAAGAAGAAGGTCCTGATTTTGACAAATTATCATGCTCAGATGAATTGCATTTTTTCTTTGTAAAATTACTCATTTATAGTTACAGTATTGTCTTCAGGAGTTGTGGTTTTGAACTAACATTCAATCTTTAACTGTTAATAGCCAAAAAAAATTAGGTTTACCTTATGCTAAATTTTTTTAGATTTTTGGATGTTGATATTGTCATTAAAGTCATTATTTTACTAAAATTAAGTGATATTATCTTAATTGTTAATAGTTATCTTTTTTGATAGGTTTTTGTCTTTTTTGCAATATTGCTAATTTGTGACTAGCGACTTTGTATAAAAATTTATGATTTTGTGTTATGTTCGGTAGTTTTAAAGGATAAACTATTTAACCAAGAAAAACTAGTTTAGTTAACCTTTGATCATTTTCAGGTCTATATTAGTTGATGTTATCTTGTAGAAGGAGAAAAAGCTGTATTATGTCTATAGGAAAAGAGGAGAAATCATGGACCATTTAAAGATAAATCAAGCCCCATTACTATCCATTTAGTCACTTTCTACAATATCAGTATTTGCAAATTAGCGATTTTGTACTCATTTAGGCAATATTATATTTAAATAAGTGGTTTTACTTGTTAATATCCTACTAATAAAATCTATCTAAGCATTAGTCTAAAAACACATCAAATCATTTTTTACTTTCTAAAACTATCTTCAATCTCTATGTATATATTTTTAAATCGAATCTCCTATTCTGTTTTAGGGATGACTATCAAAATCCTAGTCATTTTTTGCATCTTAAAATATCATTGACTGGAAAATCATGATTTTTTAATAAAAATTGTTATATTGCCTTAAATCTCATGATTTTGTAGAAAAATGCATGGTAATTGCTAGTGGTTAGCCACTTTATACTAAATCATGAATTTTTAGTCATGATATTATATAAAATTAGTGATATCACACTTTTTAGTCATGGTATTGCATTAGTCTGATTATGTATCTATGGTTTTATCCTCTAAAGTTACAATTTTGATCTTCATTTTTGCCTTTGAAATCATCCTTATTGAGTGAATTTTTAAGGTCATTTTCAATGAATTTTAGGTCATTCCAAGCATCTTGTAAGGGCTGAGTTACCCTCAAACCTTATAAGGGGCATTGGCCCTTGCCCCTATTGAGGGATGTTGTTCCCAGACCCCCGTGTTGTGGCTCCTTCACCCAAATACATTATAGATCAAAATTATGATTTTTAAGTGGTTTTTATTAAGGCCTATTCGACTAACATTATGTTTCTTATAACAGTGAATTTATTGGCTATTTTGACTTACTAACATATTATTTTTTAGGTCATATTTTGGTCTAACATATTGTTTTACAGATTCCCCTCAAGATTATCAATAAAAATTACTAATCACTTGTCCTTTAGGTTACCCTTTCATGAGTGCCAATCAAACTACTAATCATTTTCTTTCAGGCTACCTGTCAAAGATATTTTGGCATCTTAAAACTCATTTTTATCTAAATAATTTTAATCACTTTTTTTAAATCATGTTGTCTAAACTAATTTCTATATATTATATATTATTAATCTTGTATATATCTCACATCTAATTAATTAGTTAAATAATCTCCTTTTGGCCTACCTGTTTATCACCCAAAGGCTATAGTGGTGTATGTTCTCCTCCTTACATCTTTAAGTGATTATTGAAGGATTAAAAAAAACCCACAGACCCTCCCATTTTTCTTTGATATGGGAAATGTGATGTGTAATTAAAAACCACACACTTAATATAGTCTTGGGGGATAGTGACCATTTAATTCACCACCATGCACTAATTCACAATTTGTGTTCTAGTGGTGTATAAATATTAGTGACAATTATCGTTAAGCTAAATGGTTGACCCCATATAGGTCATTCATGAAGGGAAAGAGTTAATTATCTAAACTAGGAATTAGACAACATCCTACATGGAATTGGGACCCACTGTATATAGTGTATATTGGGGGCACCCATAAAGAGCCCATTAAACCTAACATAGGATCATCGATCATAATACACAACTTACTAATATATTTAGTATCAACTCCCAAATGATCATCATGTATAGATATGGTTGATAGGGTTCAAGAGATTCTATAATGGGTTATTGAGAAGTGTTTTTTTTTTATGTCAAGGTGAATTTGGTGAAGATGCATGGTGAGTGGTCTATGAGATATGAGCTTGTGTGCTTGATGTGACAAGGAATCGATGCAATAAAATGGAAACCTAATTTCTTTATGTTGAGAGATAATTTAAAGGAAACCTAATGATTCTTTTATTGGTTGTTTTCAATATTCTTGTAGTGGTGTAAGAGTGTTGCCTAATGTATGTTGATGTTTGAGTACTAGTCCTTGAGTACAAGGTGTCTTAAAAATCCTAGTCATAAGAAGTATAGTCATATCATGAGAATTTGCATGGTGAGAATGAATATTTATGTGAATAGTTATGACATTTTTTAAGTATCATGTAAGGCATGTGAGAAAGGTGTAGAATCATCAAAGAATGTTTCAATATCAGTTGTCAAGTTTTAAGTGCTTGAGAAGCCTAGCCATAGCATGTAAAGTCTTATTAAGAATTTTTTATCATGGTGGCATTGTTATATGAATTCACATAGTAAATAAATGTCACATAAGGTTTATTGAACATGTATATGATGCACTAGATCACTTATAAGAGTCTTAGGATGATTATATAGGGGTAGGACTTACAAACCTAGTTTGCATCTAGACCACTTCTAGACTCTACTTGGCCTAATGAGGA
>JARHVA010005756.1:1050000-1065000 GCA_037957365.1 Torreya grandis
TCTGGATGATTTATTATTGATTCATCTAGGGGGTTGGTGCATCCTTGTAATTTGGTGCTTGTTTAAGCCTAACTAAGTTGGTGCTTAGCTAGTTGGGGTTGGTGTTCCATGTAGAGTTTGTGCTTAACTAAATTTTGAGTTTATATTAAATGAATTTAATACATTTGTAGATATCAATTTATTTTCTTCCCCTTGAGGTTTTCCCATATATGCGAGGTGTTCTTGTGTATCTTGATTATGTGGATAGGTGTTTCTGCTTACTAGATCTATATGCTTATTTAAATGCATCATAATTCCTTAAGGGAAATTAGTAAGAAATTTTTTGAAGACTGATTCACCCCCCACTCTTAGTAATTTTACTCCTAACATGGGTCATCAGCCTACATCCTCACATGCAAATCCATTAAAGAGCACAGTCATTGGGTTACACACCCATCGATTTAGTAGTCCTACATTTATGGTTTGCTTGAATTGGTAAGTATTGTGTTAGACCCATGCTATTTGTGAGCTAAGTCATCCTATCACCCAAACCTACACAAACCAATCTAGATATTTTACACATATCAACATCTTATATATCCTTACATCATCATATCCTTATCATCATCATCTTTTACACATTGTATTCGTACATCCTTTTACTTATCTCATCTTATTTCCCATCAATCTCTTGTTTTAAGACCATCTTATTCTAGTCGTATCCACCAAATCATTGATCATACCCCCCATAACCTACATATCCTAATCACATAGTTTCATCAACATCTTATCCTAAGACCACTTTTATCCATAACTAATAATTTTTCTTGATCTTATCTTGCCTAGTCACCTTGTTCACCTAGTCATAATCATAGCCCAACCCAATTGATCCTCTTATATATTATCATCCATTGGTCCTCATACATGTTGGTAAAACATTATTATATTTCTTGTGTCTAATAAAGTTTAAATCATAATCACAATCCCATTAATCCAATCATCACATCCTATTTGAGTAAATCATCTTAGTCTTGAGCTAGTATTAATCTAACTAATCCTATTTTAATTAATCTCTCAGGCCACTCTATCCCTTCATCTTATATTAAATCTTATCATATCTCATTAATTTAAATCCAATCTCAATCATCAAGGTTTAACACACATCATAATTTTGTATACTCGATCTAATATCACATCACACCATACATCAAGTCAAACATGAAAGAGGACTAAAGCAAGCCTTTATCCAAATTTGTTCCAAAAATCTCATCTTCATCCCTTAGTATTTCCATTCAATTCTCCACAATACTGATTGGGGATGGCAAACCACATCATCTATATTTTCTCTCATATTTATCCATGTCATCAAAAACAAATTTTCAATACCCTAATAGATCAATGCCTTATCGCCAATAGGGATATGTTCCTTTCTCACCTTCTTGAGATGAAAACTCCATGTCCTACAACCTTAGACCCCATCCATCCAACCTTACCTCCAATCCACACTCATCCACATGAGTCCCATTTTAATCTTGTATACACTTATCATAACTAATCAGGTACCGTTCTTACACTAGTAAAGGGAATCTAATCCTAGCCACCTCATATACTCCTAGTCAACCCACCCAAGCACATAAATAACCATTGAATCCAAAATAAACTAATTCTACATTTAAGTCAAGAAGTGAAAATATCCCCTATACTCTTCTTATTATATATTTACAATCCTTCTAATAACTTGTTGATGATAACATGATGGTATATCCACCCATATGACATATTAATCCCACCAAACCTAATTCCTCTTGGTATAAAGGTAACCAATACTATGTATACCATCAAACTTGGGGGTATACCATTAATAAATGTAATAATTTCCAAAACTATGTCCAATACCTCATCAATTATGGTGACATATAAATGAAGGATGAATCATATGAGTCTACATCTATCGGTGAACAAGAATAGGTATGAAAAGATTTCATTCTTGATCATGATCAAGCACTTGCCTCTCCAATACAAGGTCAAGATACCACATCCATCTTCCATGGTCCCACCCAAGTTTGACAAATCTTCAATCGAAAATGAGTCTATTCCTCATGAGCCTAGTCCTTCCTTCACTCATGAGTCATTATTTCATGGGACTATCCTTGGTGAATCTCTTTTTCATCCATCATCTACCCCTATGAGGACCATTCTACCCTATAGCTAATCATTGACATCATAATATCATATCCATCACTTTCATCCATCATATATCCTTTTCTTCCTTTCAGTGATTATTTAATCACCTCCCTCCATAGGGACAAATAAGAATGTACATCATTAGAGCCATCCTCAATCAAAGTAATATGTACCATAAATGTATAAGTCTAAGACCATATTCAAAAACTCATAAATCATGATCCAATCTCTTTGATCCCATAAGCCAAAATCTAAAAAAATCAAATCATCAACCTAATCTATAAGTGTCTTCCCATAGTTACTCCCAAAGTTAGGCACTAGGGTATTGTCAAAATAATCATTATCTATCAAGTCATAAATTAATCTCCTCTGATAAAGCTTAAAGTCAGGCACCAAGGTACAATCAAGAAATAATTGAGTCTAAAAATCACCTTAAAGTTGAAATCAATGTCAATACATATGATAATCCTTAAAATAATCAAATCAAAGAGGAAATACAAGTTCAAAGTGTCTTAGATATCTTAAAATCTTTTATCATATGACACCAATCAAATAGAGAATGTAAAACATCTCCAACGATGTGTGTAACTTTTAGTCCTAATACCCAATCACACATCACACCATCTTATCATGATCATGTCCTCCATTCAAATATAATACACCCCCATCAACATAAATATTTAATCTAGTCCATACCTCACATCCCCTCCTTGGGTAGCATTGTCTCTTATAGGGGTGATGAAGACCCCTAGTCTAGATGTCTAGAGGGGTCAAAATCGAGAATCATCAAAGGTCACATAGAAATCAATACATATAGAAATGACAACATGATTCTAACATCACATATCTATAGAATAGGTTTTGGATAAATATCATAATAAGTGACAACATTCTTTCATCTCATACCCATATCCAATACAAAAGAGATGCTAAAAATAAAAATAAAATCAAAAAGTAATAATAATAATAATAATAATAATAATAATAATAATAATAATAATAATAATAATAATAATAAATACATAAATAAATTTAAAAAAATAAAAAAAATAAAAAATCATTCATCGAATGGTGAAAGCAAGTATTTTGGCACCTTGGAAAAGTACCATGATAAAAGAAAAAATTTTGGCATCATGGTAGAATAATTTTATATCCACACTGTACCTGATTTGGGAAATAATTTAGGTGACAATTCAGGGGATGATTATACCCCAATTGATGACAGAACTTCTAGGAGCCATAACATTTTCACTATAGCTCTGGTTGACTCCTTGTTTGAACCGTTATAAAGATAAGAATGAAGAGAATGTGGTGAGATGGATTAGATCTCTGATTGGTGGGTTTTGACTCCCAAAAACCTAATGAAAGTTCCCCAAACTTCAAATTTAGTAGTGTAGTTTAAAAATAGTAAGTTTCTAAAAAAAGTAATTCATCGAATTTTGTATTATTGTAAATCATGGAAGTCAAACCACTTAATCTCCCTTGAGATTGGTGACCTTAAACATTCTCCTTCTACCTTAAAAATTTGTATAAATGAAGATGTAACCCAAAATAAAAATTAGACATCTCTTCCTAGAGATAAACATATGGTTGTATTTGTAATCTTGAGTAATAAAATATCTCTTCTCAGAGAAATCATTGTTACTATGTTATTTTCATGCTCTTGAAATATCTTTCAATCAAAAGTTTTGAGTTTTGGATCAATAGTATTAGAGTGATTTGTCTTGACAGTGTATGATCTTAAGGATGAGGTTAGGCTACAAGAAGCCTGGGTAGAAAATAACAGAGCTTCCAAACTATCCACCTATTCACTCCAAATGACCTCAAATGGTAGATGACACTGAGACATCTGATCCCTTCAAGGAAATGGTGAATTAAGACCTCTAATGGCAAAAAGAGTAGATTTTTCAATAATTCACCCAAATTCTCTAATAAATCTTAATGGGAAATTCTAGCTCCTCAATTTCACTTCCCAACTTCTCATCCACGAAACATCCTTTCAATGCCTCAACACCCTTCAAGGTTTAGGTAAATTTTGATATCCATATATTTGAAGGAAAAATCTATGCTGATGTAGTAGAAAATTGGTTGGATCAATTATCTTCCTACTTTTTTATAAATAAATTCATCGATGGATAAAATATCACTTTTGGTCTTTTGAAAGCATCATTGGCTATGAAAAATTGGTGATAAGTGTACAAAAAGAGGTTCAATATAGATGACATTGGTCTTGAGGTGGAACCTACTTGGAATGATTTCATGGAAGCCGTAAAGGAAGACTACTATCCCATTAGAGCATATGATGATCTATACATACAGTGGCAATAACTTCACCAAGGTAAGGACCAATCTATTCAAGATTACATTAACATTTTTCATTCTCTATTTTTGAGATTAGGCATCCAAGAAAGTGAGAAACATAAAAATATCAAATATTATGGTGGACTACAATGGTACATATGGGGGGAAATAGAAATCTTGAATTTGGAAACCCTCAATGAGGCAATAAGTTCATAGTGAAGATTGAGTATAAGCATGGAAGAAAGAATATGAAGAGTCAGCCTTCAAAATGGAAAAGTGACAAAGAAGGACAAACATGAGGCCAAAATTGGAAGTGAAAGGAGTTTCAAGATAAGAAACCCCAGAAGGGGAAGACTAAAAAATGGTGTGATTACCATAACTCTAGAACTAACTTCAAATAAGAATATTGAGCCATCAAGGCACTACTTTTTGAGTCACAATACTTGACATCTATTTCTTTGTCTCATACACACCTTGTAGTCAAACATGAAGAAGAAGAGATTATATATGTTGAGCCTGATACAATCATTACTTCATCATAGACCTATGAGGAAAGGCTAGATGACAAAGAAAGGTTGTTTCACTCTAAATTATGGGTAAAAAGTAAGATTTTACATTCAATTCTTGATAGTGGGAGTCATAATAATTTAATCTCTGCTAAAGTTGTGAAAAGTCTAAATCTATCCATGAAGCCTCACCCAAAGCCATATAGTATTGGATGGTTGAGCCCAGGGAGAAACCTCCATGTCACCCATCAATTGTCTTCTTTCATATGCAATAAAACCTTTCCAAGATGAATTATTATGTGATGTGGTCAATCTAGATGTTTTTGATGTACTCTTTGGTCAGCCATTAATGTATGATGGACATGGCATCTATGAATCATGAACCCAAAGAATCACCCTCACTTTTGGAATGCAGTGTTATAGGGTACCAGAGGTACCACCTCCCATATCTATCTCCTTGATTAGTACCAAGAAATATAAGAGATTAGTGGAGAAGACAAATCAATTAATTCTCATGGTTGTCAAACCATAGAAATCCAAGAAGGCTAATGTTGCAGTCCTGACTACAAATCAACACAACAATAGAATAAAATGGGACAAATCATAGTAGAATATGATGATTTATTCAAGTCACCCATGGGATTTCCACTTCACTTCTTGGTAAAACATTCTATCAATTTGATCCCAAGATCACCTTTGCCTAAAATTCCTATGTATCATAGATCATTTTTGGAGAATGATGAGATCAAAAAGAAGATTTAAGAATTGATTCAAAAGGGTCACATCAGGCTAAGATCTTTATCCTGTGGTAGACTAGTTATCTTAGAACCAAAGAAATATGGAACATGGAAGCTTTGCATTGACTATCGAGCCCTGAATAAAATTACTGTGAAGAATCTCTACCCCATTCCTAGGATTGATGACTTGTTGGATCGACTCTTTGGTGCAAAGTTCTTCACCAAAATTTATCTCAAATCTAGCTATCACCAAATTCCCATCGATCCCATTGATGTTTGGAAGACTACATTCAAATATAAGGAAGGGCTCTTAGAATGGTTTGTTATGCCTTTTGGCTTGACTAACACAACTACAACCTTCATGAGGATGATGGATGACATCCTACAACCCTTAACCAACTCATTCATAGTTGTCTACTTGGATGACATACTCATCTACAACAAAATATGGGAGGAAAATCTATAACTTACTCATAAGGTGCTTCAAACTCTTTCAGAGCACAAGTTGTATGCAAATCTTTAAAAATACACATTCGAGATTAAAAAAATTTAGTACCTAGGGTACGTTATGAATGAGGAAGGGGTCCATGTCAATTCAAATAAAATTTGGGTTATTCGAGAATGGCCTACACCAAGGAACCTCACAAAACTTCACAACTTCTTGGGTCTTGTAAATTTCTATCACATGTTTGTTCTGGGATTATCACATGTTGCTTGGCCAATAACCCAAGTGACTAAAAGAAGAACTAAAGCTACATTTTAGTGGGTGAAATATAATAAAGGGCATTTGAGAATTTGAAGAACAAACTTTGCTCAACCCCTATTCTTTTCTTGTTAGACTTCCATCAACCTTTCAAGTTGATGATAGATGCAACTAAATACACTATGGGAGCTGTCATCATGCAACATGGCCATCTTATTACATATCATAGTGAAAATTTCATTGATACAGTCAAGAAATACCTAACATATGACAAGGAGTTATATGCCATTATGCAAGCTTGTAAATAATGGAAACACTACATCTTGGGGAAAGAGATGGACATCCACACTGACCACAGACCATTGGAATTCATCCAAATGTAGAGAAAAATATGAAATGAGAGGCACCAGAAGTGGGCCACATATATGTAGTAATTCCATATTATAATCAAATAAAAAATGGGAGCTCAAATATGGTTGTAGATTGTCTAAGTTACCTGCCAATTACTACACTCACAATAGTTCTTGACCAATGCAAACATGAGACTGCCACTTGGGGTACTTTGTATGAAGTATATCTTGCCTTTGCTAATACATATTAGGCACTTTGAGAAGGTAAACACATTTAAAATTTATATTTTCAAGATAATGCCCTCTATCACATGGGGTACATCTGTGTTATAGCTATAGAGCAACATAAGATGATATGGGAAGCACATTTTAGTAGGACAATTAGACACTTTGGTGTAGAGAAGACATTGGTAGTTCTTCAAAAACACTTCTACTGGCCCCATATGTAGAAGGATGTGGAAAGGTACCTCAAATCTTACACCTCATGTGTAATAGCCAAGCCAACAAATAAAAAGCAAGGATTGTACATGCCATTACCAAAACCAACTAAGCCTTGGGAATCTATCTCAATGGATTTTCTCTCAGGTTTGCCCACTTCAAAACATGGTAAGGAATACATTTTTGTTGTAGTTGATCACTTTTCATAAATATATATCATGATTGCTTGTAAGAAAAATATATCTATTGAAGAAAATATTCAACTATATTTTAGTCATGTATGGCTCCATTTTGGTCTCCCTAAGTCCATTATCTCAAATAGAGATGGTAGGTTCTTAAGCATCATCTGGTCCACTCTATGGAAGATGATGGCTACCAAGCTGATGAAGTCCATAGCCTTCCATCCATAGACTAATGGTCAGATAAAAGTGGTGAACCACCTAATTGTTCACATGATTTGGATGTATCACTCTAAACATCCATGTACATGGGATGAGGGGATTCTTTTCATATAACATGGATACAATCGGGCCCTACACAACTCGACCAAGCATAGTCCATTCCAAGTATGCTTTGGGTTCCAACCCATGACACCAATTGATATAGCGATTCCATTCTCCACCATGGAATACACACCTCATGGTATATCTAAGGTAGAAAAAACAACAAAGTTCATTGAACAAATGCAACACATCTAGCAATAGGTTCATGACATCTTGGAGAAGATGAATCAAAATTATAAGCAATGCCATGACAAACATAGGATTACACACCATTTTGCTTTGGATGACAAGGTTTAATTTTGGCTTCAAAAGGAATGATTTACAGGCCCACATATAAAAATGTTTCCTTTGAAATATGGTCCATACACCATCACCAAAAAAGTTAGAGAAAATAATTTTGAATTAAACCTACCAACCTATCTTGGTCTGATCCAATATTCAACATGGACCTCCTCAAACCATATCATCCACCTCTATTAGACACTTTAATCGTAGTAGAACAACTAGACATTGATGAGCTTGATCCATAGATTTTTGCTCCAGTGTAAGAGGATTAGATTGTGGACACCTGGATGAAGACAACAAGAGGATCCTCTATTCTACTTTATCAGGTGGTCAAAAGGGCCCAACATAGCCACCAAGGTGAGTGGATCACAAAGAATCAAATTAAGACACAACTACCACACTTGATGAGGAATATTGATGTAATGGGAACCATTATTTCTCAAGGAGGGAAGAATGATCTAGGCAATAATTTAGGTGATAATTCGGGTGACGGTTCTACCCCAATTGATGATGGAACTTTTGGGAGCCATAAATTTTACACCATAGCTTTGATTGACTCCCCATTTGAACCATTATAAATATAATAATGAGGAGAGTATGGTGAGATGACATGGATCTTTAATTAGTGGGTTTTGACCCTAGAAAACCCAATGGAAGTTCCCAAAATTTTAATTTTAGTAGTGTTGTCTAGAAATAGTAAGTTTCTAAAAATAATAATTCATTGAATTATATATTATTTTAAATCATGGAATTTGAAACACTTAATATCCATTGAGATTGGTGACATTACACATAATCATCCTAGCTTAAAAATGTGCATAAATGAAGATGTAACATAAAATAAAAATAAGATACCTCTTCCCTGAGATAAGCATATAGCTGTATTTGCAATATTGAGTAATAAAACAACTATTCTTAGAGAAATCATTATTTTTTTGTTATTTTTTTATTCTTGAAATATCTATCAATAAAAAAATTTGAGTTTTGGATTAGTACCTCAACACTCAGGGATAAAAATCCATCCATTTCATATCCCTTATCTTTCCCCTCCATGTCATCCATGTCTATATCATCCCTCTATCCATTATACATGTCCATCCTTTGCCTTCATATCATGCATCCTATTACATCCCTCATTTATTCCAATATTTACCTTCATAAACGAATGGAATATGTCTTGATAAATGTTCTAGAATCATATTTTAGTATCCTCTAATCCACACCTAAGCAATTAGATATTTGGTTACTTCATGATATGGTCATTGGCAATCCCTAGTCCAGTATTCCTTAGTCATTATCCCCTTTTATGCATCATCATCACCCTTTCATCATCCCATTTAATACTCCATCTATACTTATCCTAGTTTCTAGGCTTGGTATTCCATTTTCTAGTAACCCCATTTTTATAGTGTACATACATATCACAAAAAATCATAAAAATTATAAAATTTACAAAATCTCAAAAACATCTGAGTTGTCTTATCTTTTGTCATTTTTTCATAGGTCCTATGTATCCTAATCATCCTATATAAAATATTATTTATATTATCATCTTGCCTTGTCTAAAAATCCTATTCATCTTAGCCTTCTCTTAATCCTATTTCCTCCCATATCCTTATCCAAAATCTTTATCATAATCCAAGTCCCTAGTCTAATCCAAATCCATATCCTCATCCAAATCCTTATCCTAATACAGGTCCCTAGTCTATTCCTAGTCCAAACCATGTCCTAATTATTATCATTAATCCAAAATAATATCATCATCACCATGAATAATTTAGTGCAACTCATGACCTAATCAATCATCCTAATGTCTCTGTCTAGGCCATTAGACAAGACACAATGGCATTGCATGTAGATACTTGTGTGTTATTTGATGTATATATCTAGTTTTTTTTATTTTTATCTATGTTTATTTTTAGCCTTGTGTCATGTTTCTTTTTGTCTATTGGGAAATGAACAAGGATGCTATGATGACACCAAAAGCTAAAATGATACTTTTTGGTGCCCTTGATGATCCAAAGTTCACTATTTAGCCATTTTTATGAATTTTGTCATAACTTCCCCTTGACAACACTTATATCATGAGGAATAATGCCAAGTGATATATTTAATGGATTTATTATAATATGATTATCCTTATTATAGTGATGATGGCCTGATCATTTATCCTAAATCCATCTAATCATATTACTCCCATCATCAAATTGATCATCCTTGTCCACTGATCTAGTATCTAACCATTCCTTCAAGTTCTTTATCATCATGAATAACCAATAATATATCATCTCTCTAATCATCAACATCTTCACTTAACTTTCAACTAACATTATAATCCATCATCATCATCCTATATCATCCTGTCTGAATGACATTGGCCTTAGGTCTTTTCAAACTATTTAGGTAAAACTTGGCAACTTTTTTAGTGCCCAAGGATAGCTTGACCACTCTCACCTCTTTATTCATCATCCATCATCACATATATTTGGTCCCTCATCATCCTCAAATATTTCATCAATCAAATCCTTGAGCTATAATCTCAATCATTCATCAATCCATCTATTAATCAATCCCCATCCCTAAAATCATCCCCTTAATCTTATTGTCAACTATTTGCACCTATCAATTGGGCCCAACACATCATGAAATCCATATTTTCTTCCATAATTCATTCATTATCACTGTTTGGTTAATTCATCATTTAAATTTTATGATTTCCTCCTTAATTTTGGGCATACTCAGGACCATAATTTTATCATCAATCACTCCCTTGCATATGTCCTTGATAGGGGAATCATTGCTACTAATTATATTATGGCTCATTGATTCGATTCCATGTAGTCAAATTATTTTTCTTTGTCTTTTGGTTACTCAATCATATCATTTGTTCCATATCATCACCTTCATCATATCACTTGACTTCATCCTTGGGCTACACTCATCATTAATCTTATCAAATCACTGTCTAGCCTAAAATATAGCTCTCCCTTGTAGGCCTCATTACTTTGGATACATAATAATCCTATGGAATTTTTATCTTATCATAATCATGTTATATTTTATTGCCCCTTTGGATGTGTTTATAATCATGCCATAGTCATTTCCCCTCCCTATGCATAGGTCATTACCAAGGGCATCACCACTTTGTCACTCATCACTGATGTTAATATCCTCTTTGTCATCCTTAGTAAAACATCTTAAATCCCATACCCTTATAAATTCATCACATACCACCCATCATTTCTTATTTTGAGTGGCCATCTATCTCATTCTTCCCTGCATGTCCCCTTGGGGGCATCATAAACACTAATATCATGTACTAACATTCATCCATGAAATGGTTCTTTTTTGAAAGACCATTACTTATTCCACTTCATAAACCCATAATACCATTTTAAAAAAGGGGTAAAATGTATAAATTAAATTTTTCTTGCACTAATTATTCTAACTAATCCCACTAATTCATCCCCTTTATCCTAATCCTAGTCATTTATCTAATATCCCCCTCAATATTTATTCATTTTATAAAATTATTCCTACCCAACCAATATATTACTTATCATAAATCCACATTATCTTAGCATAACCCCACTTATCTATTATTTTGGAATTTTAAATTCCAATGACCCACCTACCCACCTACAAAGCCTATTTCTAGACTTTCCTACAAACCTACCCACCTAGATTATCTAGTTACCCCTAATCACCTATCTAATCTATCCTTAATCATAATTAAATATCCCAAAGAGATTTTAGAGGTTTATACCTATAGAACCTTCTCTCCTCTATAATCTTCTAATGAATTTTTAATTCCTTGGATAATCCTCCACTGTAAATCTTGACAACCCAACTTTGAAACCTAGCCATTCATCTTATCTCCCTCTTCTATATAAACAAATCCACTCCTCCATTGAAATCATCTACCAAATACATGAATTCATGGTGATCAAATAATCTATAAATCCATAATCACAAACATCAATTAAGATAATATAGTAATACAAATCTAAGTCTAAGGTAAACTCATCCTAAATCTTTTTTTCTTTTTATTGTTCAATCTTTGTTTGGAGTAATTAGCTTTAGTATTAGAGTGTTATTTTTAATGTTCATTCATTTATTTGCATTTTATTATATTATTTGTAGATCTTAATTAGTGGATTCACATTTTAGGTGTTTTTTATTTAATTACACAATTAAATTCCATATAACTCAAAATTTCATCTATAAATATAGATTTAATTGCATAAGTAAATCATAGAATAGTAGCATAATACATGAATTATAAATCAATCACTGTTGGAGTAAATATCAAAAGTCATATAATAATAAATAACCAATTGTTGTAACTATAAAATTTCAATCAAATAAAATAAGTATACATTATTACTTATTTGAATATCAAATTACAATTATATAATGTTCAACAAATATATGAGTCTAAATGATATTGTTATTATCCAAAAGTATTTATGAGTATAGCCTCTATCTGTTGACTACTAGAGGGGAGGGAGGGTATCATCTGAGTGCTTTTCCACACCAACCACGGATAATATATCCCCTTCACAATCTCCCAACTAGGAATTGGCCCTCTTTTCATAGATGTGTAGATAAAGATGGTGTGGGAATCAATGATGTCAACTAGAACACAAGTGTTGTAAGATAATTATTAAATGCAACATTTCATAAATAAACATGTTCTCACATGATATCATGCAAAATATTCAAACTAAATCAAATATGTGAATTGAAAATGTTTTGACCATTAACATTACTTTGGCCAAAACTTTAATATAATTTCTAGATCTCTAAGATCAGTCAAATTCATACACACAACTCAATTGGATTGCCTTAAATTTTCCTGTTAGTGATGCTAAGTATATGAAGTCTATCTCACCTATTTTTTTAGTGTCATTAATATCAAATTAATTCAACCATAATTAATGACAAATCAATAGATTTAATTAATAGTTTTCCATACAAAAATGCCCCAACACATATAAATAAAAGGAATTCATATAATCCCATATATTCCATCATATGCATATAAATAGTACAGATCAACTAACTGATCATAATCATAGCCTTTTAATCAAATCAACATATTTATTCATAGCATAAGAACAATTAAAATAGTCTAAAAATTCTTATCTTGATATTAATTCATAGCTACATGTTTCTTCCTAAAACTCATCAATGACCAATTTCTTTTTAAGTTCCATACACATACAATATTTGTACCACCTAAATCAGCTGATACACATATAAATATAATTACACAATGTATCATAATTAGAAATGTCTCTCCAAACATTTGTCCATTACATAAATGTATGTATTCAGTCATATTAACACATTTAATGTTCACTTTTATAAACATACATAATATACAAAGTAAAACTTCTTAAAAATTATTGTTCCTCTATATTAAACCTTCTACATGCTTTAGCTTAAAAGCTTCAGTTCAATATATTTAGGCATAGGCATATAAATTTGCATGCCCATATATATATATATATATATATATATATATATATATATATATATATATATATATATATATATATATTTGTCTTATGGATTTCTTCCACTGACCCCTATTTATAGACATACACACATATACACATATATAATTACATAAATAAATACATATATACATGATTATTAATATCATTTATAATTAACTTCCCAAGGTAACATATTTTAATTAGAGTCTTAACTTGATCAAACCAAACATACAAGTATATTTATAAACCATTGTCATAAATAAGATGTCCAAATCTACCTAAAGGATAAATCCATTCCTAGTTTCAAATGTTTCATAACCAGTAAATTTGTTCCATGCATAAGGGTTTGTGTTAAATTATAAAGACTAATTTTATTTTCTATAACACATTTTTATAATAGAAAATATATAAGTCTATCTATGTGGTTCAAAAATTTAACATGTTAATAAATACCTACAACTCACCATTCTAGGATTCAAATTAATATAACTATTACATGCAACATATCATAAATAAACATGTTTTAATATGATATCATGAAAAACTACAAACTAAATCAAATAGTTTAATTGAAAATGTTTTATACATAAACATTAATTTTGACAAAGTTTTAATATAGTTTTTAGATCTCTAAGATCAGTCAAATTCACACACACAACTCAATTGGGTTACCTCAAATTTGCCTACAAGTGACTCTAGGTATGTACATGAAGTCCAACTCTCTTAATTTTTTAGTGTCATTAATATCAGATTAATTCAACCATAATTAATGCTAAACCAATAGATTCAATTAATAGTTTTCCATACAAAAATACCATGACATGTATGAATACATTTCATCATATGCATCTAAATAGTATATAAAAACTAACTAATCTTAATCATGGAATTTTAATCAAATCAACTAGTTTATTCATAACATAAGAAATAAAATAGTCTAAAAATTCCTATCTTGATATTAATTCATAACTACATGTTTTCGTTTACAACTTATCAGTGACCAATTTCCTTTTAAGTTCTAGAAACAAAAAATACTCGTACCACGTAAATATGTTGATACACATATAAATATAATTACACAATTTAGCATAAACAAAAATGTTTCTCCAGATATTTCTCCATTACATAAATGTATGTATTTAGTCATATTAACATATTTAATATTCACTTTTATAAACATATAGTCTATACAAAGTAACACATCTTGAAAATCATTTTCCCCCTATAATCAACTTTCTACATGCTTTAGCTTTAATGATTTGATTCAACATATTTAGCCACATGAATCTAAATTCACATGTCCACACACACACACACACACACAAATATATATATATATATATATATATATATATATATATATATATATGTACATATATGTATATATGTACATATGTACATATATATATGTACATATATATATATATATATATATATATATATATATATATATATATATATATACATATATATATATATGTACATATATATATACATACATATATATATA